>ML105091.1:23095-122181 GCA_003697995.1 Taxidea taxus jeffersonii | reverse complement strand
AAAGAAATGAAATCTTACCATTTGCGATGACATGGATGGAACTAGAGCGTATTATGCTTAGCGAAATAAGTCAACTGGAGAAAGACAACTACCACATGATCTCCCTGATATGAGGAAGTGGAGATGCAACGGGGGTGGGAGTTAAGGTGGTAGGAAAAGTAAAAATGAAAGAAGATGGGATCGGGAGGGAGAAAAACCAAAAGAGACTCTTAATGTCATAAAACAAACTGAGGGGGGTGGGGGGAAGAGGGGTTGGGTGAGGGTGGTGGGATTACATCATATGTTTAAATAAAGCTTAAATAAAGTAAAAAAAGAAGAAAAAAAAAGATAACAAGGTGGGGCCTAGGCAGCTTCCACGGGGGGGTGGGGGTGGGGGAGAATGAGGATGACCATGCTAAGAGGAGGCTGAGCAGGTATAGCTCAGATATAGCTATAGGTATTACCCATTCCCAGGTTGATCAGAATCGCTTCACTTTTTTCTGTTTCACATATGAGTTCCACATAAGGTTTGATTTAAAATAGGAGTTTTCTGCAAAAAAGTTTTTTGGCTTTTACAATCTTTGATCTAAGATCTTTTTCCTTTCCAGGCTTTTCCTTCTTCCTTCCCTTCCTTCCTAACTTACTCTAAGCCTTTTTCTTTTCTTTCTTTTTTTTTTTTTTAAGATTTTATTTATTTGAGAGAGAACTGTGCAAGTGCAGGGGTTGGGGTTAGGAGAAGCGGGGCAGTGGGAGAAAATCTTCAAGCAGACTCCACGCTGAGCCGAAATCTTTTTTTAAAGATTTTATTTATTTATTTATTTGAGAGAGAGGGAGCATGAGCTGGGGCAGAGGGAGAAGAAGAAGCACACTCTCCGCTGAGCAGGGAGCCTGATGTGGGACTCGATCCCAGGACCCTGGGATCATGACCTGAGCCGAAGGCAGATGCTTAATCTACTGAGCCATCCAGCCATCCCTGACACTATCTTTAAATACATCCTTTCATTCAGAAATTCCAATGCTATAAATAACATCCTAAGAAGATTATAAGATAAATGCCCCAACAGTAACTATGCAGCATAAAAAGCTGGAAACAATGTAATTATGCAACATGAAGGAACTAGTTAAATAAATTACAGATACATTGAATGATCTCATATTACTGTTCTATACTAATATGAGATGTTAAGTGAAAAGACTAAGTCATAAAGCTGTATACTGTGTAAAGAGAAATATACATACTCATTTATTTTATTTTTTAAAAATATTTTATTTATTCATTTGACAGAGAGAGACACTGTGAGAGAGGGAACACAAGCAGGGATAGTGGGAGAGGAAGAGGCAGGCTTCCTGCAGAGCCACCCAGGTGCCCCTACATACTCATTTTTTTTTTTTTAAGATTTTATTTATTTATTTGACAGAGATCACAAGCAGGCAGAGAGGCAGGCAGAGAGAGAGGAAGGGAAGCAGGCTTCCCGCTGAGCAAAGAGCCTGATGCGGGGCTCAATCCTAGGACCCTGGGATCATGACCTGAGCTAAAGGCAGAGGCTTTAACCCACTGAGCCACCCAGGCGCCCCTACATACTCATTTTAAAACTGAAATGATACCAAAGTTTCAGCTGTGGTTTTTATGATATTGGTATTGTAAGTGACTTATTTTTACTTATCTAGTTTTCCAGCTTTATCTACAATGAATAGATATCAGTTTTAATGAATCAAAATTAATGAAAAATCACTTAAAAAAAAAAAAGGCTGTCCAGCTACTATAGAGTTGTTTGTGTCCAGGACCTTAGCAAGAGGCTTCTCTAAATCTGGTATTCCTTCTTAAGAAAAGAAACCTTTGGGTAGACAGCCTCTCTACTGTCCTACCTGCCACTCCCTTGCATTGTATTCAATAAACTTCTATTACCTTTGGGGGGAAAAAAACGGGGAAAGAAACCTTTAACTGCCAACTTGGAGTTAACCAAAGAATCCAGGTTTCCTGCTTAGTCCATAAATCAGGAAGGAGGGATTATGGCTTTGCTTTGGATATGATCCAGAGATTAGAAATGCGTAATTTTTGGAAATTCACAATTCCACAACTCAAAGACAGCTATTTGTTATTAATTTTTGCCTATTCCATTATTATAATTTTAGAGGTTTTTACATGATTATGACATATTGTATAGATACTTTTCACATCCTGTGTTTTTTTCCTACTTCATATAACATGAACAGTTTCCCATGTTACAAATTCTTTAAAAATATGGAATGCTGGGGGCCCCTGGGTAGCTTAGCCATTGGGCATCCGACTCTTGGTTTAGGCTCAGGTTGTGATCTCATGGGTCGTGGGACTGAGTCTAGTCAGATTCTGTGCTCAGTGGGGAGTCTGCTCGAAGATTCTCTCCTCTGCCCTTCCCCCTCCCCCACACGTGAACGTGTGTGTGCTCTCTCTCTCTCTCTGTAAAATGAATGTCTTAAAAAATATGGAATACTGTTTAATCAAGTAGATGTGCCATGATTTACTTAACTATTACCCTCTCATTAAAAATTTAAGTTGTTTCTAATTGTTTATTAGTATAAATAATGCTGTGATGGACATTCTTAGGTACACCTTATTCGTTCCCAATCATGAAATCCTAGATATCGAATCGATTTACTTCTTCCCAACTCCACTGCCACATCCTAGTACAAGCCACCATCTCTCTAGACTGAAACAGTACAACTGCTTTTTTTTTTTTCCTAATTTTAATGAAATTTATTTTTGAATAGCTAACATAGTCACTGGTTCATACATACAAAAGTGTATACAGTGACATTTCTCTTTCCTCCCATCCCCCAATCACTGAATTCCCTCTCTGGATGAAATAGGAAATTGATGTTGTCATTCATTTTTGCAGCAAATATTTGCTGAGCACCTCCTGTAGGTTAGTCACTTACTAGATCTGGGGTATGGTATTATAGTGAGCAAGAGAGACATGGTTTATAGGCTCATGGATCTTACATTCTGTTTGAGAATATAAACAAAAAAAGCGAACAAATATAACTTCAAGTTGAAGCAAATATTCTGAAAGACATAAGGACTGCGATAAGAATAAAATCGAGCTTATTTCAGGTAAAGGGTCAAGGTAGGCCTCTTTGAGGAGGTGGCATTTACACTGAGATCTAAAGCAAGAAGAATGAACCACGCAAAGGAAATGAGGAAGGGTGCTCTAAGCAGCTGGAAGAGTAATGCAAAGGCCCTGAGGCAAGAAAGAGCTTGGAGGGTACTAAGAATAAAAAGAAGAGAAAAAACACAAGTGGAGTGGGGCGCCTGGGTGGCTCAGTGGGTTAAAGCCTCTGCCTTCGGCTCAGGTCATGATCTCAGGGTCCTGGGATCGAGCCCGGCATTGGGCTCTCTGCTTGGCGGGGAGCCTGCTTCCTCCTCTCTCTCTGCCTGCCTGCTTGTGATCTCTCTCTCTCTTTCTCTGTCAAATAAATAAATAAAATCTTTAAAAAAACAAAACACAAGTAGAGAGATTAGCTTTTCATGAGAAGAAGGACTTTTCCACCATTGTAAAAGGAAAGAATCAAGGCACAAATAAAAACAGGGCTTTACAGTTTGGGTGGCAGGGAAATTGGAATTCTCATCCAGTGGTTTCTAATTTTTCCATGAAAACTGAGCCAAGGTCTTTGCTAAAACTGAGAATGGAGAAAGAGGTACAAAAGTTTTGAGGAAAGAGAAGGCTTTCTTTCATAGTCATCTTCAGGAGTGGGAATGTGTTCCTATTAGAGAAACATTGTGGGGTTCCTGGGCTGTTCTGAAGGCTGATTTGAGGCTTGAGATACTGTATTTGAAACAAAATCAACCTGGCTGTAATTTCTGGAGTCATTAACAAAAGAGTTAACCAAGAGGAGAAAAAACAAAACAAAACAAAACACCCTTGAAGGAAGTGAGTAGGGAAAAAGAGAGCAGAGAGTTAAGCCTTAGGATATGCCCAAAGGAGACAGAGAAGGTGTGGTCTGAGAAACAGAAGTAGGAAAGTACAGTGTCCACAATCCCATGAAAATAGAGATTTTAATAAAGAAGGTAGTTATCAACAGTGTCCCAAATAGGTGACTGAGATCAAGGAAGGTAGGGGCTGGACAAGGATGACTGCATTTGGTTTTAAAGGAGGCCTCCTTTTTTTTTTTTTTTAAGATTTTGTCGGGGGTGGGGGAGGGGAGAAGAAGAGATCATAAGAAGGAGAAGCAGCAGGCTCCCGCTGAGCAAGGAGCCTGATGTGTGACTCAATCCCAGGACGCTGAGATCATGACCTGAGCCAAAGGTAGCTGCTTAACCAACTGAGCTACCTGGGTGTCCCTTAAAGGAAGCCTCCTTAACTATGGTTCATTTATCTCTATTGCTGATGGAACTGATGGCAGATTGCAAAGGAATGAAGAGGACTGATTGATACTAAATGAGGCTAGTAAAAATCAACCATTTATTAAAGAAATTGGAGAACCAGGATATTTGAAAAGGCAGTGTGGTAGCAAGCGGGTTGTGTTCTGAATGGGGAGGCTCATCAATGTGTGAAAGCAAGAAGGAAGTAGTGGAGAGAAGTGGAGCTATGGAGAGAGGACATGTGAGCAAGGATTTCTTTCAATCAAGACAGAACAGGTTGTAGCTTATTCAACAAATGTTTATGAATCCCTGCCATGCTGGATGCCTGGCTTACGGCTATGAAGCATACAGAACAACTCCTGCCCTCCTTAGTGTTTATGGTCTAGTTAGGCAATTGAGAACTAAGAGAAAAGGAGGCAGAGGTTATCTTTTGTTGTTATACTCCAGTGAAGAATAGGAGTATAAAAATAGGATGTTGGGGCTCTTCGGTGGCTCATTCGGGTAGGTCAAGCATCTGCCTTCGGGTCATGTCATGATCCCAGAGTCATGGGATTGAGCCCACGCATCCGGCTCCTTGCTCAGGAGAAAGCCAGCTTCTCCCTCTCCCCCTGCCCCTCCCCCTGCTTGTGCGCTCTCTCTCTTTCTCTCTCTCTCTCTCTCACACACACACACAAGTAAATAAAATCTAAAAAAACAAACAAAAAAACCTAGGATGTTGGGGTGACCACAGGTGGCTCTGTTGGTTGAGTCAAGACCTGAGCTGATATCAAGAGTCAGATGCTTAACCGAGTGAGCCACCCAGGTGCCCCAAAAGAGATCTCTTATTAAAAGGACGTCAGTCTATCCGATTAGGCCCCTATTAATTAACCTTAATTATTAAAGGCTCTACCTCCAAATATAGTCACACTGAGGGTTAGGGCTTCAACATATGAATATTAGGGGCACAATTCAGTCCCCCTAAAATTCAGGGAGCCTGTAACATTTAGGGATGGGGCAAAGTGGGAGAGCTAGAGATGGATTATGTGTGGGACAGGGTGGAGATGGGAAGGGTAAATTGAGGAAATCTGAGAGATTTGGAGAAGGAAACACTGTGGCCACCTATGGTGGGGCTAGGTTGGACAGGAAATCTAGCATGGCCCAGAAGTATTAGAAAGAAGCTGATGTTCATTTCTTAGTTTTCTAGGATAACTAATTGGAGATTTACAGGCAGCTGATACCAAACAAGCCCATAGATTGCTAGAGGAAAACAAACACCTTTTCAAACATTTAAATTCAAAGTAAGATTCAAGTAACAGTGAGTTTGAAAATTTGGGTATTGCTGAATAATGGTAATATATTACATCTATATAAGTATTTAGGTTTTATTCATTTTTACATACATTCTCATGTATTTTTTACAACAACCTGGCAGAGTAGGTTGATTAACATTCCCATATTTTAGATGAAACTGAAATTAGGGAAATGACATAGTCACCTAACTAGAACTGGCGTAACTGCATCTTCTTAACCTTCTCTTTCACTCTGATTTTTCTAGTTTGTCTTCACTGCACCATTCAATACTGAGAGAAACATTAAAAACCAGGTCTAAGGGAAGGTTATAATGTGATACTGTGAAAAGTGAACTTTCTAAATAAAAACTACAAAGGAGAAAATCTCGGGTGCCTGGGTGGCTCAGTGGGTTAAGCAGTCAGGTCATGATCCTGGAGTCCCGGGTTTGAGTTCAGCATCAGGCTCTCTGCTCAGTGGGGAGTCTACTTCTCCCTCTGTCCCTTCCCCGCTCTCGTGTTCTCATTCTCTCTCTCTCAAATAAATAAATAAAATCTCTTAAAAAAAGGAAACTCTCCACATGTCAAATGCATTTACTATTCTCTGACACAGCTTCAACAATATTGGTAGTACATGGAAATGGGAATCAATGGCCAATATTCTCAACAGTAACTGATCTTATCAACAGTGGAGCAGGTGGAAAGCTGTGCCACCACTTTTGAGAGAATTAAGAAATCACAGCTAAAAACAAAAAAGTAATTTAATATTTGTGAGTGTAATATCCAGAACTGATAACCATTAATATATGATTATATGAGTCTTTGTTTTTTTTTCTTTTTTTTTTTTAATGATTTTATTTTTTTCAGTAAACTCTATACCCAGCCTGGGGCTCAAACTTACAACCCCAAGATCAAGAATCACATGCTCCACCAGCTGAGACTTTGTCTTTTCTAATGGAAAAAAATAAAACCTTATAGACAAATGTTATCTAAGTCCTATTACCTGTCCCATTCTCCTCCTTCCAGTTTGGCCAATGGGATCCTAGTATGAGATCAGAGAGAGAGAAAAAAGAGAGATTGGTTTTTATTTTTTCTATAAAACTGCTTTGGGAGGGGGTGCCTAGGTGGCTCAGTCAGTTGAATGTCTGCCTTCAGCTCAGGTCATGATCTCAAAGTCCTGGGATCCAGCCCCACATCAGGTTCCCTGCTCACTGGGGATGCTGTTTCTCCCTCTCCCTCTGCTGCTCTCCCCTGCTTGTGTTGTGCTCTCTTGCTCTCTCTCTCTGTCAAATAAATAAATCTTTTTTAAGAAATTGCTTTGGGGGACGCCTGGGTGGCTCAGTTGGTTGAGCAGCTGCCTTCGGCTCGGGTCATGATCCCAGCGTCCTGGGATCGAGTCCCGCATCAGGCTCCTTGCTCGGCAGGGAGCCTGCTTCTCCCTCTGCCTCTGCCTGTGCTCGCGCTCTCTCTCTCTCTAACAAATAAATAAATTAAAAAAAAAAAAGAAATTGCTTTGGGGTGCGCCTAGGTGGTTCAATGGGTTAAAGCCTCTGCCTTCAGCTCAGGTCATGATCTCAGGGTCCTGGGATTGAGCCCCGCATCGGGCTCTCTGCTAGGCAGGGAGCCTGTTTCCTCCTCTCTCCCTGCCTGCCTCTTTGCCTACTTGTGATCTCTGTCTGTCAAATGAATAAATAAAATCTTTAAAAAAAATTGCTTTGGGCTGACTAAGTCCCTTGACTGAAGGGCAAGCTCATTTCAAGTTGGCTCTGTCTCCAGCACTCTCTCCTTTTAAGTTCCAGTAACAGCTCCCAAGCTTTCTACATTTCATGGCTTGGAGAGCCTCGGGCATATCACTATCCTTATTTCCTCAAACCTTTGTAAATGATCTCTTATTAAACAATACTCAAATTTTTCTAAATTGAGTGTGCATCTATTTCCTGCTTGTTCCCTGGCCAATTCAATTCTTCTCTTTAGCTGATTCATTTCCCTTTTTCTTGGGTATTCCCAAAGTCATCATTTTTAGGTCATGTGATTCTGAAATAAGAAGCATATAGGCACCTTTGCAAAATGAAACAGGATACATCTGGCCCTATTAATCACTTAGCACAATCCAAATTTAACCTATCCAAAACTCAGATAAATGACATCATCATGGAAGAAATACCTCTTGGCTCAGGTGGGAAATGCTAAGTATAGCAACATTTTTCTCAGGAAAAAAAGATGTCTTTTTCTAAACACATCAGTTTTTGGAATCTCTCTAATTTGTTTTAAAAATTTATGAGAATAGGGTATCTGGGTGGCTCAATTGGTTAAGCGTCTGCCTTCGGCTCAGGTTGTGAGCTAAGAGTCCTGGTATGGAGACATGTGTCAGGCTCCCTGCTCAATGGGGAATCTGCTTCTCCCTCACCCTTTGCCTCTCTCTCCCTGCTCCAGCTCACTCTCTGTCTCTCAAATAAATAAATAAAATCTTTAAAAAAAAATAAAATTTAAGGGGTGCTTGAGTGGTTTAGTCAGTTAAGTGTCTGCCTTTGGCTCAGTTCATGAGGTAGCGTCCTGGGATTGAGTCCTGCATCAGGCTTCCTGCTAAGCAGGAAGCCCGCTTCTCCCTCTCTTTCTGCCCCTCCCATTTGTGCTCTCTCTCTCTCTCTGTCAAATAAATAAATAAAATATTTAAATGAATAAATAAATTTTTTAAAAAGTTATGAGAACAAAAACAACAAATTTATGAGAACCATCTCACAACCATTACAATGGCTACTACAAAATTTTTTTCAGAAAATAAGTGTTGACAAGACTGGAGAAATTGGACACTTGTGCACTGTTGGTGGGACTATAAAATGGTGCAGCTTGCTAGAGAAAAATAGTAGGGCAATTCCTTAAAAAAAATGGAATTATCCTATAGCAATTCCACTCCTGGGTAAATATACAAAAGAACTGAAAATAGGAATTTGTCACCAAGATACTTATACACCTATGTTCATTCTTCACCACAGTCAACGGGCAGAAGCAACCTAAGTGTCCATTGACAGATGAATAGATAAATAAACATAATGGAATATTATTCAGCCTTAATAAAGAAGGAAAATTGGCAATATGCTATTACATGGATGAACTCTGGGGACATTATATTAAGTGAAATAAGGCAGTCACAAAAATACAAATATTGTATATGATTCCATTTATATGAAGTACCTAGAATAGTCAACTTCATACAGATAGAGTAAAATGGCAGATGCCAAGGACTAGGGCAGGGGGGAATGAGGAGTTTGCTTAGTGGTAGAGTTTCAGTTTTACAATATCAAACGAGTTCTAGAAATAAATGGTAGCAAATGCACAACAATGTGAATATGTTTAATACCACTGAAATGTACACTTAAAATTGGTTAGGATGGGGGCACCTGGCTAGCTCAGTCAGATTTCTGGGATTGTAAGTTTGATTACATTGGGTATAGAGATCATTAAAAAAATAAAATCTTTAAAAAATGATAAGGACAGATTAAAGGTATGGTACAAAAAATAAGCTCAAAATTAATTTTTTAATAAAATTTTGGTGGTGGATAATTAGGGCTTTCTATCTATAAAGTCATTCCAGAAGTTACAAGGGGGCCTGTAATTTCTGGCAAAGCATGCTACCTTACTCATTTAAAAGCAAAATGTGAGGGGCACCTGGGTGGCTCAGTGGGTTAAAGCCTCTGCCTTCGACTCAGGTCATGATCCCAGGGTCCTGGGATCAAGCCCTTCATCGGGCTCTCTGCTTGGCAGGGAGCCTGCTTATTCCTCTCTGTCTGCCTCTCTGCCTACTTGTGATCTCTGTCAAATAAATAAATAAAATCTTTTAAAAAAATGTGAAAGTTTATCTGTGTAAAACTGGTCAGCTGACATTTTACTAAAACTCCACCAAAAACTTTTAAAAAATTAAGATGGTAAATTTTATGTTATGTATAATTTGCCACAATTAAAACTTTTTTCAATTTTTAAATTTAAATTCTAGTTAATATTGGCTTCAGGAGTAGAATTTAGTGATTCATCATTTACATATAACACCTGGTACTCAACACAGATACCCTCCTTAATACCCGCACCCATTTACCATATGCCCCCACCTACCTCCTCTCCAGCGACCCTGTTTTTTCTTTATAATTAGAAATCTCTTATGGTTTGCTGCCCTCTCTTTTCTTTTTTTCCCTCTTCCCTATGCTCACCTGTTTTCTTTTTCTTTTTTTAAGATTTTATTTATTTATTTGAGAGAGACAGAGATAGAGAAAACAAGAGCACAGGAGAGGGAGAAGCAGGTTCCCCATTGAGCAGGAAGCCTGATGTGGGGCTAGATCCCAGGACCCTGGGATCATGACCTGAGCTGAAGACAGATGCTTAACTGACTGAGCCGCCCAGGCAACCCCGTATTGTTTCTTAATTTCGAAAAATGTGTGAAATTATATGATATCTGTCTTTCTCTGACTGACTTATTTCACTTAGCACAATACACTTGAGCTCCATTCATGTCATTGTAAATGGCAAGATTTCATTCTCTTTACTGGTGAGTAATATTCCATTCCACATCTTCTTTATCCATTCATCAGTGGATGGACATTTGGTCTCTTTCCATAATTTGGCTATTGTTGATAATGCTGCTATAAACATGGGGGAGCATGTACCCCTTCAAATCAGTATTTTTGTATCCTTTGGATAAATGCCAAGTAGTGCAATTGCTGGGTCATAGGATATAGGATATGACCTTTTTTTTTTTTTAACTTTCTGAGGAACCTCCAAACTGTTTTTCACAGTGGCTGCACTAGTTTGCGTTTCCCGCCAACAGTGTTAAGAGGGTTCCCTTTTTGACACATCCTCACTAATATCTGTGGTTTCCTGTGTTGTTAATGTCAGCCATTCTGACAGGTGTGAGGTGGTATCTCATCGTGGTTTTGATTGTATTTCCCTGGTGATGAATGATGTTGGGCATATTTTAATGTGTCTGTTGGCCACCTGGATGTCTTCTCTATAAAAAATGTCTATTTCTGTCTTCTGCCCATCTCTTAACTGGATTATTTGGGTTTTTTTGGGTGTTGAGTTGATAAGTTCTTTATAGATTTTGGATACCAACTCTTTATCAGATATGTTATTTGCAAATATCTTCTCCAATGCCATAGGCTGACTTTTAGTTTTATTGGTTGTTTCCTTTGCTATGTAGAACCTTTTTATCTTGATGAAGTCCCAATAGTTCATTTATGCTTTTGTTTCCCTTGTCTCTGGCAACATGTCTAGTAAGAAGTTGTTATAGCTGAGATCAAAGAGGTTGCTGTTTGTGCTCTCCTCTAGGACTTTTACTGTTTCCTGTCTCACATTTAGGTCTTTCATCCTTTTTTTTTTTTTAAGATTTAATTTATTTATTTGACAGAGATCACAAGTAGACAGAGAGGCAGGCAGAGAGAATGAGAGGAGGAAGCAGGCTCCCGTCCAAGCAGAGAGCCTGAAGCAGGGCTCGATCTCAGGACCGTAAGATCATGACCTGAGCTGAAGGCAGAGGCTTAACCCACTGAGCCACCGAGGTGCTCCTCTTTTGGGTTCTTGAAACGAATTATTAGCACTAATTCCTGAAAAATCCCCAACCAACAGAATTCCTGCAGCCTCATGAGTACCCTATTTCCATCTGGGGTTGATTGCTTCTTCTTGTAGGAACTTCTTTGTTCCACGTTCTTCCTTTTGCATTCCATTTGAAATGTTCATATTTTGCTACCTGACCTACACTTCCCTATGCAACTGGTATTTGGTTTAGGGTAAAGTCTGAGATTCTGCCAGCCTTAGTAGAAATAACTTCTATGAGGCACCTGGCTGGCTCAGTTAGTGGAGCTTGCAATTCTTGATCTTGGAGTTGTAGGTTCAAGCCTCATGTTGGGTGTAGAGATTACTTAAAAATAAAACCTTAAAAAAAGAAAAAAACAACTTCTATGATATTTCTGACATATAGTCTCTCAGATTCTAAGTGGAAATGTCAGTATGTGCTCTATGAGCAAAATCTCAAGGACTGGAAGAGTAGTCCCAAAAACTTTACTGTAGAAAGATCTGCACTGTGTTCCTACTTCATCAGGATTAAGAGACTTACACAATCAGAGAAAGACAATTATCATATGATCTCACTGATATGAGGAATTTGAGAAACAAGACAGAGGATCATAAGGGAAGGGAGGGAAAAATGAAAGAAGATGAGACCAGAGTGGGAGAGAAACCATAAGAGACTCTTAATCTCAGGAAACAAACTGAGCATTGCTGGAGGGGAGGGGTGTGGGAGGGATGAGGTGGCTGGGTAATGGACATCGAGGGGGGTATGTGCTATGGGGAGTGCTGTGAATTGTGTAAGACTGATGAATCACATATCTGTGCCACTGAAACAAATAATACATTATATGTTAATAAAAAAATATTAAAAGGAGCGCCTGGGTGGCTCAGTGGGTTAAGCCTCTGCCTCTGGCTCAGGTCATGATCTCAGGGTCCTGGGATTGAGCCCCATATCGGGCTCTCTGCTCACCGGGGAGCCTGCTTCCCCCCTCTCTCTCTGCCTGTTTCTCTGTCTACTTGTGATCTCTTTCTGTGTGTGTGTCAAATAAATAAGTAAAATCTTTTTAAAAAAAGATTAAGACACTTATGAAGCATAACACCTAGATGCATCATTCTGGATTAAATTCTGGTTTTGATAAGCCAGCTGTAAAGGCCATTTGGAGATTGTTGAAATTTATATACGGGTGTTGAATGAGATGAACAATTACTGAAATGAATAGGTCAAGATCATTAAATTGAAGCAGGTTATAAAGTAACAAGTATACAATCTTATTATGGTAAAAATGCTAATATCTATATATCTCACCAAAGAAAAATATCTCAAAGGAATATACAGTAATATTATCTTTGTGTTAGTATGTTTTTGTATTTTCTAATTTTCTACAATGCTCACAAACTGATTTTATAATACTAAAATCTAATTTTTTGTTTGGAAATAAAAACTACAGTTTCTAGAAAAATAGAAATTTGAATTAAGCTCATTATAAAGATAGTATTTCAAACCAGTTAGAAAATGGGATTATACATATGGTATGTGACACCGGCTAATCACCTGGGAAATAAAAAATAAGAATCCCTGCCACATATGTTATTACAAAACAAAACCAAAATTAAGTGAAGACTTAAGTTGCAGAATGAAAGCATAAAAAGTTTCTTATAAAAACAGGCTAGGGACGCCTGGGTGGCTCAGTTGGTTAAGCGGCTGCCTTTGGCTCAGGTCATGATCCCAGCATCCTGGGATGGAGTCCCACATCGGGCTCCTTGCTCAGCAGGAAGCCTGCTTCTCCCTCTGCCTCTGCCTGCCTCTCTGTCTGCCTGTGCTCACTCGTTCTCTCTCTAACTAATAAATAAATAAAATATTAAAAAAAAAAAACAGGCTAAATTGGGGCCCCTGGGTGGCTCAGTCAGTTAAGCATCTACCTTCGGCTCAAGTCCTGATCCCAGAGTTCATGTCAAGCTCCTTGCTCGGTGGGGAATCTCCTTCTCCCTCTTACTCTGCCCCTCCCCCCAACCCTGCTCATGCTCTCTTTCTCTCAAAAATATGAAATCTTGAAAAAAAAAAAGCTAAAATAATGTTATATTGTAAAAGCCTTTCCTAAAAACAAAATCCAAAACCAAAGAATGAAAATATATATACATTTGACTACATAAAAAATGAAACCTTCTGGATGTATGATATATTAATTATATCCCAATGAGCTACTGAAGATTTGGACCATATATCCAAAAGTACTCTAAAGTCAAGAGAACTGGGAAAAATATTTGCAGCACATAGGATAGTTGAAGGATTAAATTCTCTATCTTACGTAGAGCTCACACAAATGAAGAAAGAAAAGATGAAGAACCCAAAAGAAAAAGGGGCAAACAATATAAATAGGCAAGTTAGAGAAAAAAAAAACAAAAACCCAAACAACTCTGACGTTTGTTGTTGCTTTAAACCAAGTTTTGAGGCCATCTGATCTTTAGAATTTTTTCATGGTGCTTCTCTTTCCCAGAGCCTGTGATCCTTAGTTGGTCTTCTAATTGCCTGATATCTGCATTTTATAGTCTGGTTAGTTTAATTAATTGGAACCTGAGTTAATGGGATACCCATGTGACTTCTGACCCCCATTAGAATATGTCACTTCTTCCTGAGAGCCTTTTCATATCACTGAACCCAGGCAATCTGCCTCACAAATGTGTGCCATTATTCACAGGAAAACTGAGAAAAATGGTGTGGCTGGTTCATTGCAAACTATTGAGAAAACTTGAGGCACCATATCCGACTGATATTGTTAGTAAAATTATTTTCATTTTTTAATAAAGATTTTATTTATTTATTTATTTGACAGAGAGAGACAGCGAGAGAGGGAACACAAAGAGGGAACACAAGCAGGGAGAGTGGGAGAGAGATAAGCAGGCTTTCTGCTGAGCAGGGAGCCCTATGCAGGGCTGGATCCCAGGACCCTAGGATCATGACCTGAGCCAAAGGCAGATGCTTAACCAACTGAGCCACCCAGATGCCCCTGTAAAATTATCTTCAAAATAAAAGGCATCAACTTTATCAGCCTTGGAGTGATTTTTTTACTTAATGTGCACATTCCATTTTCTTTAATTAATACACACCTGTGGAGTGTTTAATGAGTAGAAAACTCTGTGGTTGGGCCCTACCATCAGGAAAACCATAGAGAAAGGACTTAGACTAAGAGCTTAATGGTTCAAGGACAGTTGCTAACTTGGCATCCTATATTGTTACTACCCTAGTAATAACCTATAAATTTTGTAAAAGTTGCTATGGAACAGCTGATATTTCTCTGGTAAAATATGCCTTCAATCAAAACTAAGCATCTTCTATGGACCAGGCACTGTCTGAGATGTTGCAGATTTAATAAGGAATAAGATATAGTCCTACTCTCGAGAGAGATTGGTGGGAATGTAATTGAGGCACAGGGGTACAAGAGCACCTGGCTCCCGGGATCCCAAACAGATCAGGTGTGGTCACTCACCACTGACAAAATCCAAAGGCAGAGAAACAAGTGGCAGTGAGACAAGAAAGGAATTTATTTCAGTGAGGCCAATACAGGGAAGACAGAGGACTAGTGTCTCAAAGACACTAAAGTGTCACTTGACACTAAAGTGTCAAAAAATACTTCTGGGGTTATAGAAGGAAAATGTGGGACCAAAGGCCAGTAGGTATGAGCAGGTGGGCAGTAAAGGTCAGGTCATCATTGTCTTGGGCTCAGTCATGCAGGGGTCTTGTTGTTTCAGGCAATCCTTACTGCCTGAAAGGATTTCAATTCCAATCATGAGATGCTTTGCCAGCAAAGTCTTTTGCCTGAATTTAGAGATAAGCTGGAAAGAAGAACTTAATCAATTAGAAAAGTATAGACTGAGGTAAAAATGGAGGTGGTAGAAGTCGTCTTTCAGGAACTTATAACTTATAAGGCATTTCTATATGTATTTCTTTCCTTGATTCTTTTTTTTTTTCTAAAGATTCCATTCATTTATTTGGCAGACAGAGATCACAAGTAGGCAGAGAGGCAGAGAGAGAGAGGAGGAAGCAGGCTGTCCGCAGAGCAGAGAGCCTGATGCGGGGCTCGATCCCATGACCCTGGGATCATGACCCGAGCCGAAGGCAGCGGCTTTAACCCACTGAGCCACCCAGACACCCCTCTTTCCTTGATTCTTACAGAAGTTCTTTGAAGTAGTCATGAAGAGACAGAAGCTCAGAGAGTTCCAACAATTGCCCACGGGTGATGATCAAGTAAATCCCAGAGTATTCAAACAGGTTTTCTGATGGCAGAAAATCTCATGATCTATACAAAGATTAATATTTAGTATCTGAACTTGGAGATAATCTGGAGATCTGACTTATGTCTCTCTATTTCTTTTCTTTTTTATAGTAGGCAAAAGGAAATTTCATTCTTCACCCGTAGTGCATTGGTACTTAATATTTTGGAGAACCATTCATGTTCTGGCTATTTACCTCTTGAGACTACTTAGGCAATAATCTTTAAAAGATCTTAAATGATAGCATAACAACTCCAAAGTGCTCTTGTTGGACTTTTTGTTTTTGTCATAAAACTAAGTAATTTCCAGTACAGCAGAGATTTCTTACATTTTTCTTTTTTGTCTGCAATGTGTAGTGTAGTTACATGAATTTCACTTTCCCTGTGGCTGTTAAAGTCATGAACAAAATCTTTCATTACACTGAGATTCTGTTGTGAATGAAGCTCATCTTATTCACCTCTGCTCTTATTCTCTTTCCCAACTTGGTGAAATGCATATGAGGTACACGACAGATCCTCATTAAAACTTCAAATTGAAAAGAGCAAGAAAAGAGAAACTGAGTCATGAAAATTTTTGGATGAATAACAACAACATTCTTCAGGCTTCATATTTCAGATAATTTAATCTCATATTTGCAATTAGAAAAATCAGCTGGGAGCCCTATGAACTTCTTTCAGTATTTAGTGAATGAAGGTAACATAAATTTCTTTGTGTAAATAAGAGCATTCTGGTTTGGGGTTTGTTTTGTTTTGGTCAGCATTTTCTTCTGTAATCAGCAGTCTGAAAAACAGCTGAAGGGGAAAAAAGCTTTGACAGCAGAAGATGTGATCTGGAGGTTGAGCAAGGTTGTAAACATTGACTCTGCTCTTACTGTCTGACGTTGGCCAACCTGAAAGAGGACGTAAGCTAGCTCCATTCTGACCACAAACTCTTTAATTGATAAAGTTCTCTCCAGATTATCTCCAAAATCAGGCAAAAGACCTTGCAGGCAAAGCATCCCTTACTCCCTCAAGCAGTTAAGGATCGCCCCGAGCCAGCAAGATCTCACCTGTGATTGACCCCAAGACAATGATGACCTGACCTTCACTGCCCACCTGCATGTACCCACTGACCTTTGTCCCACATTTTCCTTCTCTAAACCTGGAGGTATTTTTGGCACTTTAGAGACAGTCTTTGAGATCCTAGTAAATTCCTTTCTTGTTTCACTACTGCCTGTCTCTTTGCTTTGGATTTGTTTGTTTGTTTGTTTGTTTTTGTTTTTGTTTTGCTTTGGATTTTTGTCAGTGGTTAGTGGCCGCACCTGGTCTATTTGGGATCCCGGGAGCCAGGTGTTCTTGCACCCCTGTGTCCTGGCTACAGTACCCAAAATTGTGTTCAATACCACAGACTGAGGAAAACATGAGATATAGTATATATATATAGCCTTATTCTTAAGCGTGAACAGAGAGTTTATTATAATGTATTCATTCAACACACATTTGAGTGCTCACATTGTGGAGAGTCTAGGGACACAGTAGCAAAAAACACACCCAAGGTGGTCTCTGATCTGAAAACCCATTTTGAAAATGTTAATCCAAATGTGTGTGGGTTGACTGAATCCCCTTTTTATATTATTGAACTCTAAGCAATCTTTTCTTTTTTATTAACTCTCCATGAAAAAGAACAATGTAAGAGCAGAAAACATGAATATCATCTGATTCTAGTTGACTAAAGGGATTAGTATCCCTTTTCTTTTTTGGAAAAGGGATCACTCTCTACTGCCTTGAAAAAAGGAATGCCAAGTACTACTGGTAAAAGCTATATACATGCAACATGAACCAGTTTTATTTTTGTGCTTTTCCATTTCCAAGATGTGTCCTCAACTGCATTTTGGAAATATAAGTTTCTTCAACTGTTATTCTTTTTTCTTTTCTTTTTAAAATTTATTTATTCACAAGAGACAGAGAGAGGCAGAGGCAGAGGCAGTTTCCTCTGCAGAGCAGGGATCCTGATGTCGGTCTCGATCCCAGGACCGTGGGATCATGACCTGAGCCGAAGGTGGACGCCCAACCAACTGAGCCACCCAGGTGCCCTCAACTGTTATTTCTATCTTATATACTTCTGTGTGACATCAAGCAGGGAGTTGGAAAACTTTGGGAAGGACCAGACAGTAAATATTTTAGGCTTTTCAGGCTATAGGATCTCTGTCACAACTACTCAAGGCAGCTGTTAAAATGCAAAAGTGGGACGCCTGGGTGGCTCAGTTGGTTAGGTGGCTGCCTTCGGCTCAGGTCATGATCCCAGCGTCCTGGGATCGAGTCCCACTTCAGGCTCCTTGCTTGGCGGGGAGCCTGCTTTTCCCTCTGCCTCTCCCTGCCTCTCTGTCTGCCTGTGCTCTCTCTCTCTAACTAATAAATAGATAAAGTCTTTAAAAAAAAGATTAAAAAAATGCAAAAGCAATCACAGATTCTACCTAAATGGATAAGTGGGGCTATGTTCCAATAAAAATTTACTTATGGGGGCACCTGGTTGGCTCAGTGGGTTAACCTTCTGCCTTCGGCTCAGGTCATGATTTCCAGGGAGCCTGCTTCCTCCTGTCTGCCTGCCTCTCTGCCTACTTGTGATCTCTCTGTCAAATAAATAAAAATCTTCAAAAAAATTTATTTATGGACACTGAAATTTACATTTCACATAATTTTCACACATCACAAGATATTATTCTTATTTTTATTTTTTTTCCCAACCATCTAAAAATGTAAAAACCGTTCTTAGATTGTGGGCCATATAAAAGGTGAAATTTGGTCCATGAGTCATAGTTAGCCAAGCCTTCATAAGAAGGACTGTTTAGTTCAGTTAATTAGGACCTGGTGATGCAGCCAGGTATGTGGATTTAATCCTCACATGAATGATTACATCAGCTTTGCACGGGTGAACCTTTGTAATTTCAAGTCCCACACTCAATTCCGGACAGTGGCTGGAAGATGAGGGCCATTAGTTGTCACCAGTAGAAGCCAGTGAAAAATGCCATTTCCTCATGCTTTCATTTCTAGCAAAGTATTATTCACACTTTTTCTGTCACTTGAAAATTTCTGAATTCCACTTTCAAAGTAAGGTGACACAAATCGTTGTGTGTTCTCGCCCTCTTATTAAGGCAGGAAAAGCAGAAATCTATCTTGTCATGTAGAAAAACTGACTCGTAAGCATTTTGGATAATTTTCTGAGAAAGCGAAACAGCTATGTTAGGCATATTTAGTATTAATTTTGAACTTTTTATTGACCAGGATCATTTCATTCTGTGAATGAAGAAATTCCCTTAGGAATTCCCTAAGCCACTCCCTTAGGTTTGCTCTTGTACTGGGAAATAAGAAGAATATTTTTGCTTCCTGTTTAGGTCATTTCTAAGCACTTCTGTACAACTTAGAGCTCTGTTTATCTTAACTAAGCATTTCAGATAGATTTATGCTATTTTCTTATGAAAAAGCATTAGTTTCTTCCAGTAGGAACAATTTCTTGATTACAATGTAAGTAGGTTCAAGGCTATTCCCCCAAAGCTTTGTCACACGAGCTTTTTCTTAAACTTGATGTTACTACATTGAGTTTGAAAGAGTGACCCCTGCTGGATTCTTTGTGTGATCAATCATACCAAAAAGTTTGTACAAAAGACCCATCCTGCTCAAGTCTGAAAACCTGGAATCATGCTTCATACTCTTTTTCTTGTATCTCAATCCCATCCAAGAATGCTGTCATGTCTACATTCAAAACACATCCAAAATTAGATCCCTTCTTATTTCTTCGTATAGTGCACAACCCTGACTCAAGCCCGAGCCAGTTCTCTCCTGGATTACTGCAAAAGCTCTCCCTGCTTTTCCCTGCTCTGCTTCTTCCCTTGGTCTTCTTTAGTCTACTCTTAACAAAGCAGCCAAACTGGTCCAGTTAAAAACTCAAGTTATGGGGCGCCTAGGTGGCTCGGTGGGTTAAAGCCTCTGCCTTCCGCTCAGGTCATGATCCCAGGGTCCTGGGATCAAGCCCCACTTTGGGCTCTCTGATCAGTGGGGAGCCTGCTTCCTCCTCTCTCTGCCTGCCTCTCTGCCTACTTGTGATCTCTGTTTGTCAAATAAATAACCAAAATCTTAAAAAAACCCTCAAGTTAGATCACATCTGTTCTCTTTTTAAAACCCTCCAATGGGGAGACCTGGGTGGCTCAGTTGATTGAGTGTCTGCCTTTGGTTCAGGTCATCATCCCAGGGTCCTGGGATCGAGTCCCACATAGGGCTCTTAGCTCAACGCAGCACCTGCTCACTCTCTCTCTCTCTCTGACAAATAAATAAGTAAAATCTTAAAAAAAAAACACAACAAAACCAAAAACCCTCCAATGATTTCTTCTCTATTTCAGCAAAAAGCCAAAGGTCTTAAAATGGCTTACTTTAGCCTCCCCAGCCCCCACACCTCTCACCTCAACTCCTATTACTCTCTCCACTGCTTACTCAATACCAGCCACATTGACCCCTTTGCTTCCCTTGAAACCTTTGTACTGCTCTTCCACAGACAAGGTTTTCCAAGCAGTGCATACTGCTTCAGGTCTGTGCTATAAAATCACTTAACAAACACACAGAATGGCTGAGATGAAAAAGACTGACACAATGAAATGTTAGCAGGGATGTGGAGGAGCCTGAGTATAAATTGGTTCAATCACTGTTCATCATTAGTTACTAAAGTTAAACACATGCCTACTCCATGACCTAGCAATTCCCAATTTGCAGATACCCAAGAGAAATGAGTGCATACACCTAGAGACATATATAAGAACAGTCACAGTGGGGCACCTGGGTGGCTCAGTGGGTTAAGCCTCTGCCTTCGGCTCAGGTCATGATTCCAGGGTCCTGGGATTAAGCCCCGCATCAGGCTCTCTGCTCAGCGGGGAGCCTGCTTCCTCGGAACTCAACTCTCTGCCTGCTTCTCTGCCTACTTGTGATCTCTGTCTATCACGTAAATAAAAAAAAATTTAAAAAAAAAAGAACAGTCACAGCAACTTTCTTCATAATAGTCCCAAATTGGAAGTAATCCAACTGTCATTAGGGGGAGAAGGGATAGGAGGATTCGCCTGGGTGGCTCAGTCATATAAGTAGCTGGCTCTTGATTTTGGCTCAGGTCATGGTCTTGGGGTCTTGGGATTGAGCCCTATGTTGGGCTTCGCACCCAGTGGGGAGTCTGCTTCTCTCCCTCTCCCCCTGCCCCTCTCTAAAATAAATAAATCTTTTTTAAAAAAAGAGGAAAATGGATAAATTGTGAATATAACCATGAAACAGAATACTATGTAGCAAGGAAGGGGACAGCTCCCTTTACTTGCAACATTATGTTAAGTGGAAGAAGCCAGACACAAATACATACATACTTTAGGATTCCACTTTTTTTGAAGTTCAAGAACAGGTAAAATTCATCAGCAGCAATAGAAGTCAGAACAGTTGCTTGCTCTTGGTGGGCGCTGACTGGGAAGGGGCACAAGGGAACCTTCTGGAATGTTGTAAATGTTCTGTTGCCTTGTCCTGGGCAGTGGTTATATGAATGTGTGTAAAAATTCACCAAGTTGTGCACAGCTGTACAGTTTATATAACTTAGAGTACGTATGTTTACCTTGATAGTTAAAAAAGAAAAATAAAGCAAATTCACTTATCTAAAACAGCCTTTTTGGGGTGTCTGGGTGGCTCAGTCGTTAAGTGTCTGCCTTCGGCTCAGGTCATGGTCCCAGGGTGCTGGGATCAATCCCTGCATCGGGCTCCCAGCTCATTGGGAAGCTTGCTTCTCCCTCTCCCAATCCCCCTGCCTGTGTTCCCTCTCTCGCTGTGTCTCTCTCTGTCAAATAAATAAATAAAATCTTTTTAAAAAATCAAACAGCCTTTTCTACCTTCTCTTCACTTCTCCCTCTTATTCTTTTTTTATCCATAGCACATATCACCAGCTGGCATGTTTTATATAATTAATGTATTGGCTAATTTATTATCCCTCTCTCCCACCAGGATGCAAGTTCCATGAGAGGGAGGACTGGGTTTCATTTACTGCTGTATCTTAGAGCTTAGAACAATGCTTGGCACACAGAAGATCTCAATAAAGATTTGTTAAATAAATGAATTGCTATATTGTAGCTTCAGCTCTGGATGTACTCACAAATCAGTCTTTGTCTGGAACAGGAGATACTCTTCTTTCCCTATAATCAGCACTATGACTAATTTACAAACTGCTTACAGATTGTGAAATGGGCTTGGGGACAATGATGTCAATCTTTGGGTTGAGTTGCAGGTTTTATTGACAAAGACATTAGTTGATTGACTTCTGGGCCCAAAGCTAAGAAGTCAGAAGAGTAGGGGACATTGGTTCATATTTCTCACTCTCCCAAGATTGTTGAGTTGTTCAGTATTATTTTCGCAGAAGCTGGAAAAGGAAAATAAATAAGCCATTGTCTCCCTAAGCAAAATTGCCTGTACTATAGTCAAGACTTTTTAAAAGGGTTTTATTTATTTATTTGACAGAGAGAAAGATAGCAAGAGAGGGAATACTAGCAGGGAGAATGGGAGAGAGAGAAGCAGGCTTCCCACTGAGCAGGGAGCCTGATGTGGGGCTCGATCCTAGGACCCCGGAATCATGACATGAGCCAAAGGCAGACGCTTAAGGACCGAGCCACCCAGGCACCCCTATAGTCAAGATTTTTGACCCTGGAATCAGGGTCAAAAGCAAAGCAAAGCTTAATAAATATGATATAGTGAAAGGGGACAGGATGGAGGAGGTGGTGCCTCCAGACCTAGAATGGTGATGTTGATTCGAAAGGTAAAATGCAAGGAGAGGATGAGGAACATATAACAAAAAGGTATTTGTGTTATGGTAGAAGTGTAAGAATGTAGACTTGAGAAATGAAATGGGTAGAGGATTTTGAGAAGTACAGGAGCATGAAAACAGTGATAAGTAAAAGTGTCAACTTTTCAACTATTAGCTTAATCATAAAGGTAGGACCTGGCATGGTTGGAAATAACATTCACCAAGTACTTACTATATGTTTAGCATTTAACAGATTTTTCTCACTTAGTTCCCGCAACAGGTATTTAGATTGGTGTTATTAGCTTTGTTTTTTTTATTAGGGGTCAGGCAAATGAGGTTCAAAGGGCAACAAACTTTGTTCACAGATGATGAGTGGAAGAGCTGAAATTCCTACACAGGTCTGATTTCAGGGATAAGATCATCCTCTGAAGTAATAACTCTCTCCTCTGCATGCCCACAGTTATTACTAGTTGTGCCATTCATCATCGCCTTATTATTTATTTGATCTCATCACTCCATTGTCTGTAGGTTGAGCTCCCTATGGCACACAACACCCTTCACAATCTGACTCCCCACTGTCTTCCCTGTCTACTCCTGTCCCATTCTAAGCCATCCTTGGTGACAGTTTTTGTTGGAAGCTAGTTCTTTTTTTCTTTAAATAATTTTTAAATTGGGGCACCTGGGTGGCTCAGTGGGTTAAAACCTCTGCCTTCGGCTCAGATCATGATCCCAGGGTCCTGGGATGGAGCCCCACATTGGGCTCTCTGCACAGCAGGGAGCCTGCTTCTCCCTTTCTCTCTATCTGCCTGCCTCTCTGCCTATTTGTGATCTCTGCCAAATAAATAAATAAAATCTTAAAAAAAGATTTTTAAAAAAATTTATTTTTAATAAGATTTTATTTACGGATGTCTGAGTGGCTCAGTCAGTTAAGGTTCTGCCTTTGTCTTAGGTCATGATCCCGGGTTCCCGGAATCAAGTCCCGCATCAAGACTTGCTTCTCCCTCTTCCCTTCCCCCTGCTTGTGCTTGCTCACACGTGCTCTCTCTCTCTGACAAATAAATAGATAAAACAAACAAACAAACAACAAATAAAAGGCATCCCAAGAAAGGAGTACACCATGTGAAGACAGAAATGCACAGAGAAAAGAGAGCTGTGTGGCTGTGGAGGCAGAGATCGGAGTTATTTATCCGTAGTAGTTCACCCTCTTATATATTTGGGAGCAGGTATGTTCCAAGAACCCCTCTGCACCCCTAAAACCACGGATAGTATTGAACCCCATAAAAACGGTGTTTTCTTCCTGCATAATACATACCTAAAGTTTATATATAAATTAGGCACAGTAGATTAGCCACAAAGACTAATAATCATACAGAACAATTATAACAATGTACTGAAATAAAAGTTATGTGAATGTGGTCTCTCTCTCAAAATATCTTATGGTACCGTACTCACCCTTCTCGTGGTGATGTGAGACGATACCTCGCTGACGTAGTAAGACGAAGTGAGAGGACTGACGCAGGCATATGACGTAGTGCTGAGCGGCGGCTATGAACCTTCAGGTTCCGTCAGGAAGATCATCTGCTTCCCAAAGGCAGTTGACCATGGGTAACTGAAGCCACAGAAAGTGAAACCATGGATAAGGGGTCTCATACTACTGTATAAGCCAAGGAATACCAAGGATTGCCAGCAAACAACACAAGATAGAATAAAAAAGGAAGAATTTCCCCCTATAGTTTTCAGAGGAATCGGGGCCCTGCTAACACCTTGATTTTGAACTCCTTGTCTCCAGACTGTGAGGCAGTTCATTTCTTACATTTTAAGCAATCCCCTCTGTGGTAGTTTGTTATGGCAGCCCTAGGAAAGTAATACACTATTCTTGGGGAATAATTAATATATGTTCAAGGATAATCATTGAGTTATTTATTTAATTTTATTTAGAGTCAATTAATTAACAAATAGTGTATTTTAAAAAAATATTTATTTGACAGATCACAAGTAGGTAAAGTGGCAGGCGGGGTGGGGGGGGAAGCAGGCCCCCCCAGCAGAAAGCCTGATGCGGGACTCCATCCCAGGACTCTGAGATCATGACCTGAGCTGAAGGCAGAGGCCCAACCCACTGAGCCACCCAGGCGCCCCACAAATAGTGTATTCTTAGTTTCAGAGGTAGAATTCAGTGATTCATCAGTTGCATATAACACAGTACTCAGGGATACCTGGGTGGCTCAGTCAGTGAAGCATCCGCCTTCAGCACAGGGCATGATCCTGGAGTCCTGGGTTTGAGCCCCACATTGGGCTCCCTGCTCAGTGGTAAACCTGCTTCTCCCTCTCCCTCTCCCACTCCCCCTGCTTCTATCCCCTCTCTCACTGTTTCTCTCTGTCAAATAAATAAAATCTTAAAAAAAAAATCAAACAGTACTCATGATATCACCTCCCCTCTTTAATGTCCATCACCCAGTTACCCCAGCCCCCACCCACCCCCCTTGAATTATTATTTTTTTAAAGATTTTATTTATTTGTTTGTCAGAGAGAGAGAATGCGCACAGGCAGACAGAGAGGCAGGCAGAGGCAGAGGGAGAAGCAGGCTCCCTGGCGAGCAAGGAGCCCGATGTGGGACTCGATCCCAGGATGCTGGGATCATGAGCAGAAGGCAGCCACTTAACCAACTGAGCCACCCAGGTGTCCCCCCCCGCCTTGAATTATTTATAATTATGAAGTTTAGAAGTCACCAGAATGTTTAAGCAATAGTGGGAATCATTAAATGAAATATATTTATAAGGTGCCAATAAAAATCATATTTATGAAAATCCAGGTTAATGTTTCACAATATAATAGTAAGTGAGAAAAGGCAGGAATAACACTGTATATGCCATGTCATTCAAATTTCATATTAATCATAAATCATTACATATTTATAGAAAAAACTAATAGTAAACACTGTTTATCTTAAGATTTTACTTATTTTTGGGACGCCTGGGTGGCTCAGTTGGTTAAGCGGCTGCCTTTGGCTCAGGTCATGATCCCAGCGTCCTGGGATCGAGTCCCACATCGGGCTCCTTGCTCGGCAGGGAGCCTGCTTCTCCCTCTGCCTCTGCCTGCCACTCTGTCTGCCTGTGCTCACTCTCTCTCTCTCTCTGACAAATAAAAAAATAAAATAAAACCATTAAAAAAAAAAGATTTTACTTATTTTTTTGCCAGAGAGAGAGAGAGAGAGAGCACAAGCACAAGCAGGGGGAGCCACAGAGGCAGACGGAGAAGCAGGCTGAGCAAAGAGCCCAATGCCAAACTGGAACCCAGGATCCCAGGATCATGACCTGAGCCAAAGGCAGATGCTTAACTGAGTGAGCCACCCAGGTGCCCTTTGTGGTAAATACTTTAAAGGGTTAATAGTGGTTAGATTTTTTTTTCTAAAAATTTCTACAGTTATAGCAAAGTATAGATGTTAGAAACATCAGAAGGAAACAGTATATATAAGATACAAAGACAAAAAAAAGAAATTATATGTATCTAATTTATACTATGTTATTACTACATGTATCCAATTTATACTATTCATTTCTCCATACAGCTGGGACTTGTTTTACCTTGGAAATACGGACTATTAGCGCAGAAGGTGGCAAAGACTTTCAGGCCCCAGCCTTTGTTTCGTAATGCGAAACCAAAGGTAGAGGCTATCAGTTGATTTATATACTTATTTCCTTTATAGCCTATGCAGCCTAAGAGAAAGCACTTAGAAGATTCTAATGAGAACAAGAGGGTATATGTTCTCAGATGAAATGCTCAGTTACATTTCAGGATTACCCAAGTGCCCAGCAATAAATGAAAACTCATAGGCCTATGGGAAAGACAAGAAGGGCCAAATGGGGATATTTACAGGAGGGGAATGGGGAGCCATAATTGCAAGGGTTGTGGGCACTTGCAGGGAAGCAAGGCCTAAGCCAACATCATACAGCTGAAGGCTCTGCATAATTGCCAGGAATATAAAGTATGTTCCTTCACTGCAAATTCTCTGAGGGGTGATGAAATCCAAGGCCTTTTCTGTCTCTCCTCCATACACAAATTTACCTGGTTAAAGTGATCTCAAAACATACTTTACCTACAGATTTGCATTGTTAGGAAGATAATTTGCCCATGAAAGCAACATAACCTAATTAAAAACTTATTCCTAGGGCACTTTGGTGGCTCAGGTTAAGCATCTGACTCTTGATTGCAGCTCAGGTCCTGATCTCACCACCCTCAGCAGGAAGTCCCTCCCTCTGTCCCTCCCCCAATAATTCCTAATAATTAAGCTAACCTTAAAATGATTCATTGTGGGGTGCCTAGGTGGCTCAGTTGGTTAAGGGTCTGCCTTTGGCTCAGGTCACGATCCCAGGGCTCTGGGATCGAGTCCCTTATCTGGCTCCCTGCTCCTCTGGGAGCCTGCTTCTCCCTCTGCCCCTCCCCAAATCATGGACTCTCTCGTACTCTCTCATAAATAAATAAAATCTTACCAAAAAAATGACTCATGGGATTGTAGTAAAAATGGTCATTTTTTTTTTAATGGTCCCATTTTGCATTGCCTGTGGCATTGGAAGCTAGTACAGTCTTTTAGAAACATGACACAAGTATCAAGAGCCCTAAGAGAAAAAAAAAGAAAAGAAAAGAAAGGAAAAAGAAAAAGAATAACAGTAATTTGTCTATTTGCCATCATCTATATGATGTACTTGGCATACACAATTTCATTTAATCATTACCACAATCCCCAGAGGATCAGGGAGCTTAAGCAAATCATTCAAATTGCACAGGTGGTAATGGACAGAACTGAGTTTTGGACCCAGGCTGCCTAGTTCCAAATTCAATATTCTTATCCATTCTGTGTTGCCATATACCATTTACATTTTGACCCTAAGAATTGGACTCCTAGAAAGGTACTCTTAAGAAATACTTTAAAGGGGCTCCTGGGTGACTCAGTGGGTTAAAGCCTCTGTCTTTGGCTCAGGTTATGATCCCAGGGTCTAGGGATCGAGTCCCACATCAGGCTCTCTGCTCGGCAGGGAGCCTGCTTCCTCCTCTCTCTGCCTCTCTGCCTACTTGTGATCTCTGTTTATCAAATAGGTAAATAAAATCTTAAAAAAAGAGAAACACTTTAAAGAAAAATACTATATGGCAACATCAGAAAACAGAACAAATCGAAACAGTATAATTGTCTAACTAGAACAGCTTATAGTGTGGTTTACCTTCATAATGGATTATCCTAGACTTTAGGAAAGGTAATTGGAACTCTAAGGATATGAAAAAATATTTCAGATACAATATTCAGTAAAAAAAAGTGGAATACAATAGCTTATATTCATTGCACAAACAAAAATATATATGTATAAGAGAGCAATCAAAAGTTTTAGATTACAGTTGTAATAGACTGGGTGTTATTTTTTTCCCTCAAAATTTAGTTTTTTAAAAAGATTTTATTTTATTTATTTGACAGACAGAGATCACAAGTAGGCAGAGAGACAGGCAGAGAGAGAGGAGGAAGCAGGCTCCCTGCAGAGCAGAGAGCCCGATGCTGGGCTCGATCCCAGGACCCTGGGATCATGACCTGAGCCGAAGGCAGAGGTTTTAACCCACTGAGCCACCCAAGCACCCCTCAAAATTTAGTTTATTATTTATTTATTTCAGAGAGAGAGAGAAAGAACCTGTGTGTGTGGGCAGAGGGGAAGGGCTGAGAGAGAGGGACGGAGAAAACTTATCGGACTCCAAACTGAGCAAAGAGCCTGACACAATCCTGAGATCAAGACCTAAGCCAAAACCAGGAGTTGGACACCTGATTGTGCCATTCCAAATTTAGTTTTTAAAAAATTATCTGAAATGAAGAGTTTTATCACATAACCACTTTCCCAAAATACTGGCCGCAGTCGAATTTCTTTCTCTCCCTGCACCTCTTCTGCTCAGAACAGCTTTCCATTGATCATTTTCTTCTGTTCAGTTCCACCACGGGAGCTCTTGCCACTCATATTCATGTGAACAAGGTTGACCCAAATAGAAATTGCACATTCCCAGAAGTCACTTGACCATCTCCTCTGCGCTGTGACAGTGTTGAGCCACACATTTATTGAAGAATTTGTCCTCTTTTTTTCACAAAACAGGGTCTCCCCCCACCCATTATAATGGTATTCCTTTGAACATAGCTGTAGCTGTGCACCTGTACACTGCCGTTGACCACAAGGCTTCTCAACCTCAGCATCCTTGGCCTCTTGCTACTAGACATCAGTAGCATCTCCTCCTAAAAGTCTGACTACTAAAGACATCTCCAGGTGTTGCCAAATGGTCTCAAGGCCTGGAGGGCAAAATCCTGTGGAGGAACACTGGAGTGAAGGGAATGTCAGTGGCAGAAGGTGAGAACCTGTAGTTGGCCAGTTATGCCCTCATTTAACCACAAGAGGTCTCCCTAGACCTCATTATGGTTCTAATCGGGCAATTATGGGGCTATGGCCACCACCAAATAGGTTAATTGTCCTGACCGGGTGGATGGTGACAGCAAAAGCTTTACAAACAGAAGCATGAGATCAATCTCCTGTGCAGGAAAAATTCCAAATAAATTATGTAGATATTCCATCGTAAAGGACAGGAGTATGAATCCCAAAAGTGTGCTGTATGTAGTGACCTCCTGCCAAAGAATACAGTATTGAAAGGGGAGTGGGGGAGTGGGGGGGGGCAACTGGGTGGCTCAGTGGGTTAAAGCCTCTGCCTTGGGCTCAGGTCATGATCCCGGAGTCCTGGGATAGAGGCCCGCATCGGGCTCTCTGCTCAGCGGGGAGCCTGCTCCCCCGCCCCTCCCTTCTCTGCCTGCCTCTCTGCCTACTTGTGATCTCTGTCAAATAAGTGAATAAAATCTTAAAAAAAAAAAAAGAAAAGAAAAGAAAGGGGAGTGGGGAGTAACCACAGTGGAGTAAGCTGACGAACAGGACCTCAGCCAGGTGCTGGAGGTCAACATCAACACTGATAAATCATATTGATAGTTTATGTCCCCTTGAGATGATGTAATAAAAATGGTATTTTACCTCCATGATCTTCCTCCCCAGACCCCATAATCCCAGTCTGATCGTGAGAAAAATATCAGACAAATTCCAGTTGAGAGGCAGCCTACAAATATCTGACCAGAACTCCTCAAAGCTGTTGAGGTCATTCAAAACAAGGAAAGTCTGCCCCATGTGAGGCTCCCTGCTCAGCAGGGAGTCTGCTTCTCCCACTGCCCCTCACTCCGCTCTTGTGCTTTCTCTCTCTTAAATAAGTAAATAAAATCTTAAAAAAATTAAAAGGAATCACTTGGTGACTATAATTAGAAATGCCACCATCATGAACCAATCAGTATCAGGCAAGAAAATCAATGATTGATACTGAAGACAACTTAATAAAGGAGCCCAAATACTTAACAATCTTGGAGATTATTTCTATACTAACAAGTAGGTAAATGTGGCACGATCGTGTAACAAGAATATCAACTGTTAAATCTCATTGATACCCCCTTTGAAGCAGGTACTGTATTCCAGTACTATATTCAGGTGAGGAAGATTGAGTCTCAAAGAGATAACATAGTTGCTCAAGATCACGGAGCTAGTGAGTAACAAAACTAAAATTCAGATTTTTACATTTGATTGTAAAGTCTTTGCTTTTGACTCCTGGGCATTTTCCGTCTTTATTTGGCAGCTGAGGTTATTAACATTCACCTTAGAGTAAGTATTGCATAATTAAAAGGGTGCTGAGCAAAAACCAGAAGTCTGGGGCCTTGGTCAGCTCAGGATATCAATTTCCTTACCAGAAAATTGTGGACAATAATACCTGTCCTGCTTACCTCACTGGGTTATTTAAAGAGTCAAATGAAAGAATATATAAGAAAATGTCTTGCAACTGGGGAAGTGTGGCATTGTATCATTAACACGTTTTTACTTTCTTAGCTTTTTGCAAACATGTCTGTGAGCTAATTGCAAAACGGGATGTGAGCAGATGATTGAAGGGCGCTTCAGAGCAGAAGGCTTACAAGAGAATTGTGTCAGCTTCAAACCTTTGAGTGTAAGATCTCAAGTCTGTGGTCTTCATCACTGACTGCACGTATCACCTGGGGAGCTTTCGAAGGCATCTGTGCCTAGGTCCTTGGGCTCCAGACCAATTAAATTACAATTGCTGGGAGTAGGGCACAGTCAGTGCTGTGTTTAAAAGGCTCTCCCAGTTATTCTAATATGACACGAAGACTGAGAACTGCCATTCTAATTGATCTAAAGTCAGCCCAAGTCCACGGGGCCCACCAAACCCTTCCCTGCATAGGCTGCTCCTCACCCCTGGAAATTGCTGGAGCTGGAATATTACCATCAGGCAGTGAGGCTAAAATAAAAGTCTGGTCCGCCAAGTTGCTAGGACAGCTGATGATCTTGTCATTTGACTAAAGAAAATGGATCGATTTTTGTTTTATTCAAAGAAGGAAGAGTCCAGCCATGGAGAGAGAATCCTACAGAGGCCACTACCTTAGCACTCTGCCACTACCACCGGCCAGGTTAGCAGAGAGGCTGCTCTGAAGTCTTTGCAAGCTCGGCTCTGCAGGTTGGTTTATCTTGGCTATCACGCAGTCTGAGAGCCTTTGTTGGGATCCTGGGCCTTGGTGCCAGGCAGAACAAAGCAACAATCAGCTTACAAATTAGCCAATTAACAGTATTCAAAACCTGAGGCCATAGAAGAAAAAAGCTGTTGAGCAAGAATAACATTAGGTATGTTACAGATTAATGTAATTCAGAGCTAGAAAACCCCTTCTTTTAGAAATAGGCCCATCCGGTTTCCTAAATGTACTGCCCTTTAGGGTCTTTGGTGGAAGAGTTTAGGTTACTGCCAACCACCACCAAGAGAGAGTACCGAGAAGTCATCTGGGGGAACTGAGGGATCCCGTCGTGTAAGGTCTGGGCATCACTGTCACAAATCCAGGAACTTATTATGTCATAACTCTCAGAAGTGAGCAGTCTCCTGGGAATAAACCCACATTAACCAAACTCACAAGAAGTCCAATGCTGAATTATACAATCACCAGACATTAACACCAGGTGGTACATTCTCTCCTTGTAAGAAAGACAACATTCGGAGCCACATTTGAACCATAAATTATACTTGAAAGTCAAGGATATAATTAAGAAATTAGTTGGGTGATCGTAAAAGATGGTACTATCAAGCTGTAGTAGCTGGATTCACTCCATCTCTCTGTAAGCGTGACCAGTGAAGTAGAATAAAATACCTCAGACTCTGGCCGGGCACCCTCTGTCTGGATCACGTTGGAGAGTCACTGACAAATTCTTGCTCTCCAAGAGTCACTTTTTCAAACCAGAGATCTCCAAACTTCTTTTCTGGCTGTGTGTTCCTAACAGAAAAAAAAATTATAATCCATTTTTCATACGATCTGCAGATAATTTTGATTTTTTTTTGGTATCATCTTCTTGTCAGATCTGACAAGAAGGTTATTGCTTTTACTGAATAATGTAGCTGGCAGCTTATATTAAAGGTAATAGAAATGTCAACCCAACCATTTTACAGTTTGCTTGTGCTTTAATTATTAGTATCCTCTTTGTGGTTTCTTTGCAGGGATTTTGTTAAGCCATTGTCCATTTCGTGAGAGTCAACTAAAGGAAAACCTGAGTACTACTGACAGAATATAATCTGTAAATCCGCTGAACAGGGTAGTAAGCTGCAAGGTGCCACACGCTATGCTGAGAGGCAAGCAGTGAGTGAGGTACCACTGTCAACCCTCCTATTGTGGAATTCCCATTCTTCGGTGGGATACCTCAGGAATGAATGAGGCTATTCTTCAGACAATGTATAATACAGTGCATTCACTCAGAGCCTAGAATATTTTGCAGCTTTAGATACAATAGCTATATATTGTAGTCCTTAGAACAATAGTTTTAAGTTCTAGAACAATAGTTCTAGAAATTATGCCCTAATCCTTAATTGGACAGTGGCACTCTTAGATCTCCATCTATGAGCCCCTGGGTGACTCAAGTCAGTTAAGCGTCTGCCTTCGGCTCAGATCATGATCCCAGGGTCCTGGAATTGAACCCTGCATCAGGCTCCTTGCTGCGGAGAAGCCTGCTTCTCCTTCTCCCTCTGCAGCTCCCCTTCTTTCTCTATGTCAAGTAAATAAATAAAATCTTTAAAAAAAAAACAAAACACCTCTACTTATTTGCTGACTAGGTGAGTCTTTTGCGTAGATGTTCAATATCTTTCATCATATTCTGTTTCTGCTTATTGTTATGTCCTGAGGGAAACTTTATCTGAAGTTTTGGGGGTGCCTATGGACTCTATTGCTTTGTAAGAACCACGAAATGAGTATAAGGGAGCAATCATTATCACATTTTACTATTAGGAGAATAGTTTTGTTCAAACTCAGAAGCAAAACAGCTGAACAGAGAGTTAATTTGGTTGAAAGGATCAGGATGAACTAGTTTTGTACCTCTGTCTTCAGAGATTTCACCTACAGGGCTTCCCAGAAGTGGGAAGCCTTCCACAGAGTTTGAAAACTACAGCTCCAGAACATGAAAAAATTGGTTGAGATGGAATTTTGCTATAATTAGTGCTGTGTTATAAGTAAGTCTCCAGGAACTAGAGACAAAGGAGATCCCATGTACAGTTTGTTTGCAATTATTTAAGAACAACAAAATTCTGATCCATGTTTTATCCTAAAGATATTATAGCATAGATTTTTAGAATTTAAACTCTATAGTCAGACAGGGTTGGGTTGTTATATTTATTTCCTCCACAGAGAATTTAATTTTGTTTTTAAATAGGTAATGTAGGGGCGCCTGGGTGGCTCAGTGGCTTAAGCCGCTGCCTTCGGCTCGGGTCATGATCTCAGGGTCCTGGGATCGAGTCCGGCATTGGGCTTTCTGCTCGGCAGGGAGCCTGCTTCCCCCCCTCTCTCTCTGCCTGCCTCTCTGCCTACTTGTGATCTCTCTATCTGTCAAATAAATAAATAAAATCTTTAAAAAATTTTAAAAAAATAAATAGGTAATGTACACACATGATACTAAATGGTAAGGCTCTCCCTCTCATTCCTAAGCTTCCCTCCTCTAGTTCTTCTCTACAGTGGCAACCACAGTTACAAACTTCTTGTGTATTTTCCCAAAGGTAGCAAAGGCATATCAAAACATAGTTGTATATATATTACATGTAAATATATATTTTAAAACAAATGGTGGAATTCTCTGTACAATTGTTTTGCACCATGCTTTTTTAAAAAACTTAATTCTTAGAATTCGTTCACTTTTTATTCAATATATATTTATATATTTATTGAGCATTGTGATAGACTGCAATATTCTTCTCTATTCCTCATGATAGGGTTACAAATCCTTCTGACTTTAGAGGCTCTTCTAGTTAAGAAAAGTGTAATAAACTTCTCTCTTGACTTAGGGTTTGGCCATATTTTCTTTGGCCAATGGGTTGTAGGTAGAAGTGACAGTGTGTCATTCAAAGTAGAGGTTTTAAGGGGCATCATATGTTTTCATGTGCTTCTTGTACAGCAGTGGTCCCTAAATGTGAAGATACTAGAAGCCAGTCTAAACCTAACACGTGACCCTCAACCTAGAGCAGTGCCCTGCATACCAATGACAGAAAAAGAAATGTTTTGGGATCACTTGTTACCACAGCCAGAAGTAAAGTAATGCTGCTATGTGCTCAATTTTCTAAGTGTTTAAGTTCATTAGGGAACAAAAGATCCCCACCCTCATGGAATATTTAGACCTACACATAGACCTACTTTTTTTTTTTTTTTAAGATTTTGTTTATTTATTTGAGAGAGAGAGAGAGAAAGAGAGCACACAACTGCTGGGAAGACCAGAGGGAGAGAGAGAGAAGCAGATTCCCCACTGAGCAGGGAGCCTGACATTGGGCTTGACCCCAGGAACCCAAGATCATGACCTGAGCCAAAGGCAGATGTTTAACTTATTGAGCCACCCAGGTGTCCCTAGACCTCCCTATTTTTAATGGCTGCATAGTGTTCCTTTATATAAAGTCACTGTGGTTTATTTAACCAGTACTTTACTGATGGATTTAGGTTATCTCAAAGCATCAGTCTCAAAAGGCAAAAATCATATTTCTAATACAAATGCATAGAAAGCATATATTCAAGTTTTATTTAACCTATAATGAAGAACCCACCAGGATGACAAAAATGGTTTGAAGGAGAATATGAGGGATGCCTGGGGGGCTCAGTTAGCTGAGCATCTGACTCTTGATTTCAGCTCAGGTCATGATCCCAGGGTCATGAGATCGAGCCCTGAGTTGGGCTCTGTGCTGAGCATGGGACCTGCTTAAGATTCTCTCCCACTGCCCCTGCCCCCTCCCCCATGCACTCTTTCTCTCTCTCAAAATTAAAAAAGAGAGAGAGAGAGAGAAAGAGCGAGCCAACATCTGAAAGTTGAAAATTGTAGTCAGTGGATAAAAAGAAATTCTAAAATAAAATTGTTAATTTTTCAAAAAGATTTATTTATTTATTTTATTTGAGAAAGAGCAAGCAAGCAGGGGGAGGGGAGAGGGAAAGAATCCTCAGATAGACTCCCAGATGATCAGGGAGCCCAAAGTGGGGCTTGATTCCAGAGCCCTGAGAACAGGACCTGAGCTGAAATCAAGAGTCAGGTGCTTAACTGACTGAGCCACTCAGGTGCCCCTGAAATTGTTAATTTTCATACAAAACTGGCTACTGGCCTACAGGCTAAAAACAATTTCTGAGGTTTTCTTCTACAGGACAGAAGAAATAATCATCTCCCATTATCAGTTTTAGAGAGTTGTTAAATGTCTGGGCTTTCATCAACAGCAAAGTTAAATTCCCCAGAGTTTTTGCTAATACTAACCATGCTACAATATACTTTTATATTCATTTTTGTGCACATGTGTGAGTGTATCTTAAGGATAAGTCCCTCGAAGTAAAATTTCTGAGTACATTAATCTCTACTTTTGAGAGAGGTTACCAAATTGCCCTTCATAGAAATCATACCAATTTACCTCACTGCGAACATTTAATGGCTGTTTCTTCATATCTTCTCTGACACAATGTTATTGCACATTCTACTACCTGCCAATCTGATAGGGTAAAAATAGCACCTCATTATAATTCCAATTTAAATGTTTTCTTATTACTATGATTGAATATTTTCTTCATATCTTTACAAGTTATTTCTTTTTCCTCTACCATGAATTGTCACTTCAATCTTTGCCTTCAGAAAAGTGAGCCCTTATCCATCATAGGTGTTCCAAATTTTGCTTTCACAGTTTTAGACAGATTTTTAATCCTAGCTCTATTGTTTACTAGCTGTGTGACCTTGGGCAAATTAATTAACATCTCTGAGTTTAAGTTTACTCATCTGTTTAATAGGGATAATAACATAGTCCTCGATCCCATATTTGGAACCCTGAGAGAGAGGTTTCAAATTCTAGGAGCTTTCAGTGCATACACTATATACCACATAAAACCCTAGGGAGTGTGAGCCCTTCAAGCATTAATATTCCCACAAGAAACATATGAATATACTAGATGGGATTAATAAAGCCTACGAATGACCTCATATCAGTTGAAGTTTACCATCAAATGAGCTGCATCAATATTTTTTTTTCTTGAAAAGTGGAGCATGGAAAAATCTTCCATGATTTATTATATTAGTTTGTTGAAAGTTAAAAATTGTGCAAAAGAGGGACGCCTGGGTGGCTCAGTTGGTTGGGCGGCTGCCTTCGGCTCGGGTCATGGTCCCAGCGTCCTGGGATCGAGTCCCACATCGGGCTCCTTGCTCGGTAGGGAGCCTGCTTCTCCCTCTGCCTCTGCCTGCCTCTCTGTCTGCCTGTGCTTGCTCGCTCTCTCTCTGGCAAATAAATAAAATCTTTAAAAAAAAATTAAAAAAAATTGTGCAAAAGAGAGACATCCTTAACAGTATTGTAACCGTTTGGGAGATACAACCTATTGATTAGACAAATATTGAGACGAGTCCACGTGGGAAGGACTGGCAATGGAAAGAAGCTCCGTGAAAGTGCTATTAGTAGCTTATGACAATAAAGGAAGAAAAATAAAATTGCTTGTATCCTATCAAGTGTTTTTTTACCCTACAGATTTTACTTACTAAATACTAGTGTTCTGTTATTGCTCCATATGAGCTCTGCCAAACTCACTTTTTGATTTCAGAGCTTTTTGATTTTCAGAGCTTTTTGGATTTTGAACAGTGCTTAAGGTATAGAGAACTGGGGTACCTTGTTGTGAGGATTGGATTAATGAAACAAGGCATGTAAAGTGTCTATACTAGCTCCTCGAACATAGGAAGAATAAGATAAATATTATTGTTCCTGTTGTTTTTAAGATGGAAGTGTTATGCCCTTACAACTCCCGTTTCCAGGCCCTTTAGCTTGGCATTGGGTTTGGCTTTGTTGGTAGTTTGATGTTCAGATGAGTCTCCTTGTAAAGGTGACTAAGATATTCGAAGAGGAGAGAAGCATTTTTATTCTTTGTTGGTGTAGAAGAAAGAAAGTGAATGGACTTTGAAGCCAGAGAGATCAGGGTTCAAATTCCATAAGATCAACTTTAAAGAGAGAGAGAGAGGAAATTACCTATCTTCCAGGTTGCTTTGAGGATTAAATACAACTAGATAGACTAGAAACTGCTCAGTGCACAATACATACTCACTAAATGATGGCAGCTTTTTTGTCGGAGTATGTTCAGGAGGACTTAGGTACAACACTTAACCCATTTACAGTCTGAAAAGCATTTAATCAGCCACTTTCATGACTGAAAATGAGGGACTTGGACAAAGATCAGAGAAAGCATTTATTGTACATAAAGAAACAAAGCACTGTTACCAAGATCTGTCTGCAGGAAGATGGCACCAGGCCCTACTCTGTGATGTAATGTCATGGGATTTTACTTGTTGGGGAAGGAGGGGGTATAATGAAGCCCAGGAGGAGTAACTTCCCCACCTCACACAGGCAGAAGGGAATGTTTCCCAGGTGATATGGTAGTGTGAGAGCCTGTAGCCTTTAGCCTCCAGGAACTTTCTATTGTACTGTGATTTTAAAATGCAGGCTGCCCTTTTATTATAGAATATCCTTCAAGTTTCAGGTTTAATGTCATACTACAAAGTAAGACTGCTATCTGTTGATCAGTATACTCTGAGGACAGACTCTATCTGCTTCTGTTTGGATTCCTACTGGATTCAGTTCAGATACAAACCTTGAGAAGGGGCCTGCCATGTGTCAGCTGCTGAAAACACAAAGACATCCGATAAGGTTCCAGCCCAGGAGGGACTGGCAGAAGGCTGGATAACTGATAACTGAGTGATAATATAGGGGTATGGATAAAGTACTATGAGGGTACTGAGGAGAATAAATTAATTTTTCTAGGGAGGTGAAGGGAAACTCCTCCAAAGAAGTGTCACTTGATCTGACTTTTGGCCTGAGTCATTCAGCAAAAGGCTTTGAGATGGAATGATGAGAGGAAGAAATGGTGGGGGAAGGTTGGGGGGTTAAGGAGAGAATAACATTCCAAGTAGAAGGAAACTGTGGGCTCAAGGGTGTGAGGCAGTAGGCATATTTATTTATTTGTTCAGTTATTTATTTATTTATTTAAAGATTTTATTTATTTATCTGACAGAGAGAGAGATCACAAGTAGGCAGAGAGGCAGGCAGAGAGAGAGGAAGAAGCAGGGTCTCTGCTGAGCAGAGAGCCCGATGCGGGGGCTCGATCCCAGGACCCTGAGGTCATGACCTGAGCTGAAGGCAGAGGCTTAACCCACTGAGCCACCCAGGCGCCCCTGTTCAGTTATTTATTGAACGAACAAATATTGGTTGAATGTTAGATCCTCCTGGCACAGGAAAAACAACAGGAAGCAAGACAGACAAGGTCCCTGATGCTCTCATATAGTTGACAATTGAGAGCTGGATGGGACAGAAACAGAAAACAAATAAATAAGTGTATATAGTAATTTCAGAGAGTGATATGTGTTATGATGAAAATAAGGTGGGAGAAGATGTGATAGAGAGTACCCTGGTAGGGGGAGGCATGAGGATTGGGTAGTAAGGATGGGGGACTCTCTGGAGGAGGCATTTGACCTGGGAACCGAGCGGCAAGGAGGCAGTCTTCTGGGGCAAAGTGTTTCAGGTGGAGGAAACAGCAAATAAAAATACTATAACAGGCCTAGGCCTAGTGTATTTGAGGAAAAGAAAGGCAGCCCCCTTGACTGGAATAGCATGAGCAAAGGAGCTATAGGAAAAGACCAGGGAGGTTGGCAGACTTGGTTAATAGGGTCTTACGGGTCATCATAAGGAGTTTGTTCTGAAAAAGTACCATTTGGTGTTGTGTAGAGAATGGACTGGAAGCAGGGAGATCAGTTGGGAGGCTCTTGCTTACTCCATGCAAGGGATGTTGGTGGCTCCAACCAGGGGAGAGCTGCAGAGACAGACACCTTCTGAGCAAATATACATTTAAGTGGAGCTGACAAGACCTGCTGATGGATGATATGGGAGAGAGGGAAAGGAAGATGTAAATGTATCAAATTCTACAACATGGATGTGGCAATGGTGGGAACATGGGATAGGAGAGAAGATGCTGGAAAAGAATGACTGTTTGGCTTTGGGAATGAATGATTTTGGCCTCACACAGAGGAGACAAGTGGACCGGGCCACTAACAAAGCCAGGCTGATAACCTCTCTGTGAGGCCAGGAACCTCTCAAACTTTTACTGCCAAGGGTGGTTGTTGTTGTTTAAACAAACAAACAAAAAAACCTCTCTGGCTAAATTTGAACAAATTTATGTCTTTCCCTATATTCTCTCCATCTCATTTTTTGCCCTGCAGGATAAATATGTCTGTTCTCACACACTCTCCATTGGCCCCAGCTTTACTCCTCAGCAGATTCTTCAGAATACTACCATGCAGGTAGGAAATTCTGCATGTAATAGGCACTGAGAATGTATGTACTCAGGGGCAATTAGAGGTGCTTGCTTTCAGAGAGATAGAAGTTGCTTCTACTACTTGGTTCCACTTCATGCTTAGCAACTCACCATACTTGGCTCTTTTGACTGGCAGGAGGCATGATCAGGCTTATTAAGTTTTTTTGTTGTTGTCCTTGGCTGGTTGGCTGGTTCTATTGTCTCCTGGTCCTACTGTCCTGTTCCCTTCTCCAGTCCCCTGCATACACACTGCAGGCCTGCAGGGGTCCTCAGATCTCCCTCTGAACCACTGCACCAGGCTTGTCCTCCTTAGCTAACATTATCTTTTATTTAAACAGAAACAGTAGCCACCAATCTTGTTACATAACATCCCGGTATCCTAGGGTGTTAAACTAATGCAGCATCTACTGTTGGGGAGTGTTGATCTGGCAACACAAATATTCAGTTAGGAGAATATTGCTGAAACGTTGTAACAAGTCTGACTTCCTGGCCTTCCTTAGAATTTTGGAGGGGAAAGGACTTTAGAAATCATGCTATCTCAATCTTCGTTTTCAACTCTAAAAATGAAGGCCTAGAGCGACAAAGAAATTTGCCCAGAAGGCACATCAGAGCTAGATAGAAATCAACCTCTTGATCCTCTAAAGAGTCCATCACATTTTAGATAAAAGAATGTTAAACCTTTCTTTCCAAGTTTGTCAAATGTGAACAGTGACAGTGACGTGGTGCGCCTGCTTACACCCGCATTGCAAATTTGAGGCTGATACATAAGTAATGAATGAATTTGAGGCACTTTTGTTGTTTATACAAACATTTTACGGACATTAGGACTGGATTCACATCCAACCATGCAAGGTATATTAACCGAACCCGATATGAATGCCATGTATAGTAAGTGAATCAGATATAGTTTTAGGACAGCTGGATAGAGTTGCAGGTGAAGTTAGAGCCACCTGGGGGTCTACTCCAGTAACATTCTCAGTTTATGTGCAAACCGGTATATGGAAGGGGGTGGAGTCAGCCATACCTCCAGGGGCATCTCACATCCTGAGAGCTGTTCAATACAACATGGAGTTTCTTACCGCTCCCTGAGGAACTGCAGAACCTTGGTGGTGATGTGAAAAGGCTGGGATCCTCTCTTCCCCTCACCCCTGCCAGCATTCTTTCTCAAATTGACCCGTTTTCCTACAGGGAGACTACCCCACTCCACCCACCAGGTGCCTTCCTCGATTTCCTGACTGCCTGGGCTTATTTTTTAACCTTCTCTTCCTTGAAAAACACTGATCCAGAACGTGGGTTCCTCCCCTTTGGTCACTGACCATCTTACTTTTCTAGACTAACCATCCGCATTTCCCTGCAAAAGCTTTGGAAAATCAGCAGCAATAGGAGGCTGGGCGCCTTCCAATTCCCCTACCACATCTTTCCTACTTTTACTCTCTGAAATTACTGGCAGAACACAGAGAAGTGGAGAAATGCCTTGCTTCGGACTAGGGCCTGGGCTGGTTTGGCATTATCTTATTAAATTCAGCTGGCCGGGGTCCTGACGCCCTCTTCAGGTAACTTAGGCTCTGAGTTGGAAATGGCAAAGGTGTAAGGAGGGAGTTGCTGTCTTGGCCCTACAAGTCTAAGGACGATACAGTCTCCCCACTCCTAACCCTAGGTTCCAGGAATCCCAGCCTTGACCTGGGGACAAAACCCAAACGCAAATAGTCTCTTCCCAGGCACTGAAAGCCAACCATCCTCATCACTCTGTCTCTGTGTTCCTTCAGCCGTTTGCCCTGCTTAGCCAAGTTCCGCGCGCGGAGCCGCGGCGGGCCAGACCCGGCTCTGGAAGCACTCCCCGCACCCCGGCCGGCCCAGGACAGAGGGGTGGGGGGTGGGAGGTCGGGGAAGCGGGGGGGCGGAGTTCCGTCCTTCGCTGATTGGCTTGGGGCGGATGGGCTGCGGCCGAGCCGAGCCAACCGGCGGCGTGTTGCTATGTGCTGAGGCGAGGGGATAGGCGCGGGGGCGCGTCCGTCACAGGGCAGCCCCCGGCCCCGACCCGGAGGGATGCGGAGTGGCGGCGGCGGCAGTGGCGGAGACTGTGGCTTTAAGAGCGCGCACGGAGCCCGGGAGCCAGCCGGGCGGTCCTTCGCTGCTGCGCACGCCGGCGGAGCCGAGCCCAGCGCTGGCCGGACGGGGCAGCCTGCGGCCGGGTAAGCAGAGCCGGCGCGCGGCGCGGGCCGGGCGCGCGTGGGCGTGGGGCGCGCTGTCAGCGCGGACACCTCGCACCCGGCGCGGGGCTCCGGTCCCGCAGCCCCTCCGGCCCGGCCCGGGCGGAGCGCGCGGCGCCCCCTGCGCTGCGCCGCCGAGGCGGGGTTCGGCGTGGGGTCCCCGTGGGGGCCGCGGGCGCGCGGGGCGGGAAGCGGGCCGCCGGGACCACGTGACCGGTTTGTTTACAAACACTGCCGGCCCGGCGGCTGGCGGCAGCGGGACCCGCGGCGGCGCGGGTTCCCGGGTCGGGGTCGGGGACTTGTGCGAGGAGCGGGCAAGTCTAGGGTGCGTGCTTTGGCGGATGGGACTTGGACACCGTGTCGCTGCTGCTTCTCAGCATAGTTTCTGCGGGTTCGGTCTCCGTGGGGGTCGGGAGGGGTGCTTCGGGCGTTTTCTGTCCCCGGTGACGCCGGGCCTCCGCTCGAGACACTGGGTTCGGGGCCGCCGCCCTCGGGGCCCCCCGCCTGTGGGGGACTGGCAGCCCACGAAACTCCCAGGAGCGCTTGGCCGGCCCTGGGCCGAGGTAACCGCAGCCGAGTTCCTGCCTGGCCGCTTCCCGGAGCCTCCCCACTGCCCTTGCCAAGGGGGTGGGCGCAGAGTTCTCTCCTGCCGGATGGAATGTAGGGGCCTCTCCAGCGAGTACCTCCCAGGAACTGGCGCAGAGGGGTAGCCCCGACCTCTCACTGCTTCAAGTTCACCCTCCTTGGCCGCCGACCTCCTCTGGGTGTCTTGATTCTAGTGGCTTTTCTCCCGTTGGGGGCTGGGGTAGCCACCTGTTCTTTTGGACGAAGCCCAGGAGACTGCCACCTCTGACTTCATTCTCAGCTTACAAGCACTTAAAAAGCCAAGTGAGTGAGTGTCCTCGTTTGTCTCTGTTGCAAGTTAGCAGACCCTCCCATAGTCCCACCGCCATGAACGGCACACGAAACTGCACCTGGGTTTGCTGGGGTTTTTGCTTTTTGGCCTTCTTGCCAGATTGCTGTCCTGGAGTTACAAGGCTCTTTTAAGTGAGTCCTTGCTTCTGGTGAATCTAAGCGCTAACAAGACCTCTAGCTATTTATCTTCTCTTTGCCCTTCCTCTGTTGTTCTCTTTTGGTCCAGCAAGATGGGGTTCCCTGCCCTAGAGCGTTGAGCAAGCAGGGAAGTTGTCTGCTTCCCTGTATTGAGGTAACTCCTGTCACTCACTGGCTCTGGGGAGGGACTTGATCTCAGGTGCTTGATCCTCTTCAGTACTCTCCTGGTTGTGAGAACTCCCAGGCTTGTAATCAGTGGATGATTGGATCATTTGGATGACCACTCCCTAGCTTTCCTTTGACTTCAGGGCCACAGGATGCAAAGATGGGCCGAATCTGAGTTCTATTCCTCTCCTCATTTCCTTAGTACTCAAACTAAGGGTGAGTCTTGCACCTGATGAGGAACATTTTAATTCCTCTGAACTGTGATATGAGTGGCTATAAGTTCTTTACCAAGGAACAGGTCCAGCCTGAGGAGAGTTGTGCCAACTTCCCTTTGGCACCATCTCTTACCCCAGCTCCATGGTAAGGGTGTCAGGTTAAGAGTGGGGGCTTTGGGGCTCATACCTCTCATTAACTTATTTACCTTATTGGTTTAGGATTTGATAATAGAATTTCTGGGATCTGTCTTGGTATCTTGTGCTTGAACTAAAATAAAAAAAAAAAAACTTGAAGTTAGGGGTGGAAAATGGGAAATAAACATCATGTACAAGGGTACTGTTTTCCTTCTTCGCTCAAGGAGAGTGGTTTCAAACTTTGGGATCCAGAGTAAGGAATACCTTTTACATCACTGCACTGAGGTCCACAACTGTGATAAGTTCCAGGAAACAAATGTTCTTGTTACCTGCAGCGTGCTCTCTATTTTTTCCTCCTCCATTAAAAAACAAACAAAGGGACGCCTGGGTGGCTCAGTTGGTTAAGCGGCTGCCTTCGGCTCAGGTCATGATCCCAGCATCCTGGGATCGAGTCCCACATCGGGCTCCTTGCTCAGCAGGGAACCTGCTTCTCCCTCTGCCTGCCACTCTGTCTGCCTGTGCTCACTCCTGTTCTCTGTCTGACATAAATAAAATCTTAAAAAAAAAAAACCAAAAAACCCAACTGCTGGTCATGGTCTTTTTTTTTTTTAAAGATTATTTATTTATTTGACAGAGATCACAAATAGGCAGAGAGGCAGACAGAGAGAGAGGAGGAAGCAGGCTCCCTGCTGAGCAGAGAGCCCGATGTGGGGCTCGATCCCAGGAGCCTGGGATCATGACCTGAGCCGAAGGCAGAGGCTTTAACCCACTGAGCCACCCAGGCGCCCCTGGTCATGGCCTTTTAATTTGATTTCTTGACCAAATGGGTGAATGGGTGATGACCCACCGTTTAAGAAACATTGCTCTAGGACAGAGGTCCTCAAACTTGAATGTGCACAAAGATGACCCGAACAGTGTTTAAAAATGCAGTCTGTCAGTCCACTCTGGAAATGTTTATTCTCAGTGGGGTGCATTTTTATTAAGTGGACCATGAGATTGTGATGCAGGTGGTCAATGAGAAACCCAGATCGAATGGGAATTGGGGGCAATGAACAATGAAAGGCATTATTAACTGGATATGAAGCATGCAAAGCCTTAGTCACATATGTAACCTATTCTATGCAAACTCAAGATCACTCATCTGCTGGTCACACTAGCCTAGGCTTTGAAAAGTCCAAGAGTGTATTTGCTTTTAGCTGCTGTGAAGCCTTGGCCATAGGAACCCCCCATCCCTCCCACACCACCCTGCTCAGTCCATTTGAGGACTGCTGTTTGGTGTTCTGTATGGCTGGATGTTTCTAGGTGTATGGGATTGGGGTTGTGAATAGTGCTGATGAGTATGCTGTACTATTCATAGATTATTAAAATCATTAAAACAGTGAAAAATCAGATAGTTTTGAGGCAGTGACATAGTTATTATGCCTGGGGTATTAACAATTGGCCAGTAGAAAATGTCAGTGTTGTTTAATAGCTGGGTATTCCAAGCCATGTGGCCTGGGGAAAGGGCAGGCAAGCTGGTGATTTTGTTTGGGAATGTGGGGGAGTCAGGGTTTTGTCAACAGTTGTTAATGATATTAGCATAAGTTGTTAATAAGATGAATTGTTGGGACACCTGGGTGGCTCAGTTGGTTAAGCGGCTGCCTTTGGCTCAGGTCATGATCCCAGCGTCCTGGGATCGAGTCCCACATCGGGCTCCTTGCTTGGTAGGGAGCCTGCTTCTGCCTGCCTCTCTGTCTGCCTGTGCTCGCTCTCGCTCTCTCTCTCTAACAAATAAATAAAATCTTAAAAAAAAAAAAAAAGATGAGTTGTTAATAAGAGTTTCCCTGACCTCCTTGCCTACCTCAGCCCTGGTTCGTTCCTGTGATGACATCCTGGCTCCTATGTGCAGGTGAATCTTGTTACCTCTGTCTCTACCTTCAGGCACAAACATACCACCACCTGATGCATCCCCGTGTTAGAAGTTTTCCTCTTATTGAATCCAAACATGTTGGTAAAAGAAATTTCCTTGAATTAATCAAAGCTGCATTTAGCTTCAAATAGAACCCTGTCCCAATTCAAATTCAACAGTGGTCCTTCCTGCCAAAGGTATGCTTAATATGGAATACTAACTGTAGGATTGTTGAAATGAATGATGTTGAGTATGGTCAAGCCACTCATATTTAAGATGTCTGTTTTTGAGCCTGTAATAAAGAAGAAAGCAACAAATGGATGGCAGAGGATAGGATGTCCTAGTATAGAAAAGGAGAGGGAAGAGATGTCCAGGTAGAACTCAAATGGAGGATCAGTGTCAGTTTCCTTTGTCAGTTATTTTGGCATTTCCCTAGGGTCCATCAACAAACCACTAGGTGCTCTGACTGTTACATTCCCTTAGCCTGAAGGGGTCTAAAACTGTAGAAAGGGAGTCATCTTTTTTAAACTTGAGCCTCCCAATTTTGGAAAGCCAGGGCCTGCAGGCTAATGGTATTTTGTTAGAGTTTATAGTTTTTAATGATCTTTTCCTTAACAAAAGATGAGAATTGCATCTTTAAAGGACCACACCTACCCGAATTTCCTTGAGATTTGGGAATAGAGCCCCTGGAGGGTTTAAAATAAAATTGGATTATGCTATTCCCCTGGTTAAAGTTTTCCAGTGGCTTCCTATACTCCAACTCCCTTCGCTGTGGGCGTCGTACATCTTGTCTCCTTCCTCCAGACTCTTTCCCCTCATCTCCTACAGGTCCTTCCAGGTCCATGTGTGCCAGCTTTCCTCAGGTTTCTAAAAAGGTTTGTTTTTGTCATTGGGCCTTTCTATTGGTAGTTATCCTTTCCAGAATGCAATTCTCTAAATTTTTACGTGATTGGCTCTTGGGTCTCCGGAGAGCCTTTCTCAGATCAGTTATCTAGAACAACAACTCCCCTCCCTGCCCCTCTTAATCCCCTTAATTTTATTTTTTTCAAGGGACTTTAATACCATCTGGAAATACATTATCTGCTTGATGGCTAGATGCTTCTGTCTCACTGCTGACAGTACCTGGCGTGGGTAGCTCTGGATATGTATCTACCCATCAGTGGAATGAATGAATAACTAAAGAGAGCCAAGGTTTTGCCTCTCTAAGAGTAGGAAATAATACTTTCATTTTCAAGAGGAGAAGAGGAAAAGAATTTTTCTCTCCCTTTTCCTGGGGTGCGATAGTGTTCCCTTGGAGGACTTTATATCAGGATTTCCACTTTTCACAATATTTTTCACCCTTTTGCACTTTTTTTTAACCTTTTTTTTTTTTTAAAGACTTTATTTATTTATTTGTCAGAGAGAATGAGCACAGACAGAGAGGCCGGCAGAGGCAGAGAGAGAAGCAGGCTCCCTGCCGAGCAAGGAGCCCGATGCGGGACTCGATCCCAGGACGCTGGGATCATGACCTGAGCCCTGAGCCGAAGGCAGCCGCTTAACCAACTGAGCCACCCAGGAGTCCCCCTTTTGCACTTTTTAATAGGTCTCTCTCTAAAAGTTCCGTTGTCATTTTGTTGTGTTAATAAATAGTCCCCACCTCCCCCAGTAGCTTTATTTTGTTTTCACTTTACCTGACAAACAAGCATTTCTACCAGTAATCACATTTCATTAATACTAGGAGGTACTATTAAGTAGGGCTAAGAACCTGGGCTTTGGAACCAAAAAGACTTGGATAATTAGCTTTGTGACCTTGGGCAATTTGCTAAAATTCTCTAAATCTCTGTTCTTTATTTGTAAAATAGGACTAATAATAGTTACTGTCTCACAGAATTGATAAGACAAAATGAGAGGATGTATAGGAAACCAGGCACAGAGACTGGCACATGATCACTTGCTGTTAGCCTTTATTTTATTTATTTAAAAGATTTTATTTATTTATTTGACAGAGAGAGAGAGATCACAAGTAGGCAGAGAGGCAGGCAGAGAGAGAGGAGGAAGCAGGCTCACTGCCGAGCAGAGAGCCTGATGCGGGGCTCGATCCCAGGACCCTGAGATCATGACCTGAGCCGAAGGCAGAGGCCTAACCCACTGAGCCACCCAGGCGCCCCTTATTTATTTTAAAGAGAAAGCCCATGCACCATCTGGAGGGGGAGAGGGGCAGAGGGAGAGAATCTCAAGCCCACTTCAGCCCATGTGTTCAGCCTGACTTGGGTTTTGATCTCATGGCCCTGAGATCATGACCTTAGCTGAAACCAAGAGCCCCACACTTAACCGACTGAGCCATCCCGGCTCCTTGCTGTTAGCATTTAATAATAACACTCATAGTTAGATTTCCCTCCTCTCTTTGGCAGGAATTCTCAACCCATTGATTTGGGAGTGTGCAGTAAGAGGGAGAAAACCACCAGATCTTAAATTAGTGCCGTAAATGAAGACCAAACATGTCACTGAGATCTATCAAGACTAAAGTGGAAGTTAGGAATCCTCCAATCACAAATTGCTGCCCAACTTTTGATAACACCTGTGTGAAAGAAGTCATGAAAGTTTTTGAATGGACATGTCGTCTGCCTGTTCCTCTGGCCATTCTTAGTTTATCCTTGATTAAGCTAGGCTGACTGAAAGCTGCATATTTGGCTCATATTACCTCAGCCCCTCCTGAATTATTTTCACTGAGATGAACTTCAGTGTCCTGTGCTTTGCTTTCATGGAGGGACACAGTCCTAAACAGCTTTATAACTCTAGTATATTTCTCATAAGGGATGATGTTGCTGCTCCCTTAAGCTACAGTTTCACTTAGTATCCCCTTTAAGTATTTAATAGGAGAAATTTTGTTCAGGGACAAGTGCCAGAAAAAGCTTTGCCTCTCCTGAGGAACGGGCATGATATTTCTTTGCGGACAATTGGAAATGTATAACTGATCATGTTTTTCTCTTTTTGCTTTGGGTCCAGGAAGCACAGAGCCAAATCTGTGGCCTGACTTCAGCAACTCTAGGGCCCCTCATCCTAATTTTTTCCTTGTAATTTGTATTTTCTCTAGTTTCAAGTTAATGATTTATAATTCTTTTTTTAATTGGATAGATGCTGATTTGGGTATTAAAAGCATTTCACTTTTTACATTTTAGAAATACAAACATTGAGGCTCAAGTAGGCAAAAAGGACTTGGTTAAGACAGAGCTAATTGAGGCAAAACAGAGACTGTAAACCGTACCTTTCATTTCCAGGCCCAGGGTTCTTTCTATTCCTGTACATTCTTGAAGAATGTCCACTCCTGAATAAACCTCCAGGTAACCCATAATGTCCTGATCCTAGGTAAAGCCTACCTCCTTTCTGTGATGAGGCAAAGGAACATTCTGCCTCTGAGGTAACAACACTGCCACTCACATTCCTGGTTGGGTCAGCAGCCCTGTGCTCTCCTGTTTCCTGAGCTACAGCCTTCCCCTGTGGTCTTGAGAATGTGGTATGTCCAGATTTGGTGGTTTTGATCTGAAACTAGATTGCCAGCTCAGAATGAAATTAGTCTCTAGTGTCTGGAGTTCCCTTGTCTATTTCTTGTTAGGGAAGGAAGGCCTGATATCCAGATGGCCGGTGGGTGTCACTAAGGCTGAAACAGGGTCTTGTCATGAACAGGAGCTGAGTTTGGTTCTGCTGGAGAAAGTGGCATTATTTATCCAATAAGAAATTTAATAATAGGAAATACCTTACCAATGATTTGTTTTCCCATGCTGTTTTGGTTGTGAGTACCTGGAGCAAGAGAGGATAGGCTTGGAGCATATCCTGCCTGAGTCAGTAGAATTTTGATTCCTATTTTGGGCTGCTTAGAAGAGGAACCTCTGGCCTAGGGCTGAAAATGAACCTTGGTTTTGCTTTATTTTCTTGGCTAGTAATAATTCAACAGATAATATAAGAACTTTGGGAGATGAAGATGGGTGAAGATGAGTATATGCTCTTAGATGACCCTAAGAGCATATACTCAAGAAGGAGTGATTAAGGCATATGTGTCAATAACCAGAGTATAAGGTACAAAAATTTTAAAGTCATGGAGCTACAGAAAGAAAGGTAGGCTTTGGGAGATGGAGGTGTGAAGAATGATGAGGATTTAAACATGCAGAAATGTTCCAGGGGGAATAGTGTATGCAAAGGCGCAGAGGTATGAACATAAAAGGTAATGTATGGTGAATGTTCAGTAGGCATATGAGATGCTGGAAAGAGAACATTGGGATTTTGCTTGGGCTGCTATTGCTACAGTTTACTTATTTTTTTCCCCCAAAGTTTATTTTTTTAGCAGCCTCCACACCCAGCATGGGGCTCGAACCCACGACCCCAAGACTGAGAGTCCCATGCTCTTCTGAGCCAGCCAGACACCCCACCATTGCTCCAGTTTAGAGTAACCCCATGGAAATGGACTGTTGGCTTGCATTCACAGAAGTCTGTGAACAATGGTTAGCTGCTGACATAGATAGTAGACATCCTCAAAAAATGGGACTATCGCTAGAGATTCCCAAACCTGGCTGCCATAAGAATTTCTGCTCCAACCACAGGCCTACAAAATGAGAATTTTAAGCTAGGGAATCTAATAAAAGTAAGCAAATAATAGTCCCCCCTACAGTTTTCCCAAGTTTTTCTAATGTAGTTCTCCCTACATGATTGAGGCCTGGGAATCACGGAGGTAGTTGATCTCCTTAGCAGAAACCATCTACTTAGCATCTTTGACCTTTGGCCTCCTTCCCCTCGCTGTATTTTGCCACTTCCTTTCCTTCACTTGTTTGTATCTCCTGCATGTGTCATCCATTATATTTGCCTCCTGTTTATCTCTTCTTTTACTGCTTTGGTCTTTCGTCTCTTGGGGTTCCCTCCCTAAATTGATCCACAGCCAAATGGACTGTAAAATAGAAATGAATTCCCTTTCAGTGTTTGTTGTATTAATGGTATAAACATGTATACTATGTATAAATGCAAATTAAATAGGGCATTTGGTTAGTTTTCCTTACATGATTCTTTCTTTTTTCCCCTCAAATCCTAAAGGAGACAAATGATCCCTATGTATGACTGCTGCCTTAAAGCTAAAAATCCCTTAGCAGGAAGATACAACAGGAACTGAAAACTGGCTTTTTCTTGTGCCTGATCTGTTGTCCTGCTTTCTGGTTGAGCTTATTCCCTTCCCTCATTTGTTTTCTCATATTTCTATAATTAAAAGTTGAAGCGGTGAGCCAGCCCTGAGAGTTTGAAGATGTTCTAAGAGCACTTGGCTCTTCCTCTGGAAGGTGTTCTACTCATTGCTGTAATAAGGGCTTAAGGACCAATGATGCCCATCTTCCTTGGCTCATCTGGGTTGAAGGATCCATGTGGGATAGGGGTAGAGGTTTGCCCAAGGATTCAAATCCTGGTCCTGGTACTTTCTAGTAGAGTGATCTTGGGCAAAATGTTTAATTTCTTGAACTTTTTCCTCACCTTTCAAACAAGAGTAATCATAATAATTCCTGCCTCTCTGGGTTGTTGTGATTAATTGAGATCATCCATATCAAGTACTGGGCCCTCATGGAACCAAGATAGGAAATTATTTTTATAAACTGTAGAGTCTTGGAGGCTTACTGACAGCAGATCACTACTCCTTACCTCCTCCCCTCACTTCCTACATTCCATCGACCAATGAGTCTGAGCTCTTACTGTAACCCAGGCTTTGGGCTGGGTAGGAAGGATGATTAACCAGAAGTGGTCTTGGGCCAGGAATGGCTCACAGTCAGGGTGGGGGTTGGGGGACAGGAACTTACCCATAAACAACCAGCTTTGTGGATGTTTCTTGAATTATATGAAAAGCTGCACTGGCAGCATCCATGGTGCCCCCTTGATATGCCAGGCCTGAAAGGAAAAGAAGTTCTAATTCCTCCTAACATCTATCTGTCATTCCCATAACAGGAGAAATCCAGAAAGCTGCTCTAGAATCAGTCTTTCTCTCTCCCATCCTCCTCTTCCTCTTCTTCAGTAGATGGCAATACTAGATGGCAGTTTAATAATTTTTAAGACAGTATACATCCATCTTTGAGCTGGTGAAGCTTGGGACTTTAGATATACAGGCCTCCCTTTGAAAGTGCTTCTGCCTACCCCCCGCCCCCCCCCCACCCCTGCTCGAGTTTTAAGTTCAGTTTCCAAATTCCAATTGTGGAGAGGCGGGGAGCCCAGCCACAGATGTCAGAGTCTAGAGTTTTGGATTTATTTGAACTGGGAGATTAAAGTGAGGACGCCAAAGGCATGCTGACAGCTGAACAACAGAATTGTATTGGCAGATTGGGGATGGATGGTTTGTAACTAATTGGGGCCCCAGCTGTGCCCTGGGGAGCAGCAGTTAAAGAGAAATCAAGGTCATGCAGTGCCCAGGGTCCAAAGAAGTTCATTTATTCAGTAAATAATATTTGATCTTTGAGAGTGTGAGATACAGACGACAGTCAGATAATCTCCCCAGTAAAACACAGCTGCAGCTGTGAAGAGTGCTCTGCCTGTGGGAGAGGAACCCGGTAGTGGGCGTTGGTGGAGGCTAAGGGGACGGGTCCCCCATGAAGTCACTTCCAAAGATTGTCTGCCATTTCTTACGCTACTTTCCAGAATGTTGTTTTCTTGATAGATCTCCTAAATGACTGTTTTACACTGTGGTTCAAGTGTAGCCCTGTCTGGGGGCAGAGGGATGGACCCAGTCCCACTCTGGGTCCTAGATCATGAGAAAAAGGTATTTATTTTGTTTTCAGCAGGATTGTCTTCTCTGAGCCTGTGCAGTACAAGGACTGATGCTGAGGCAGCAGTCTTCTGGGGGACGGGAGGAAAAGGGCAGATCTGGCCTTGTTTTGAACATAGAATCGAGAGGCAGGGTTGAGGGACCCCTTTCCTTGCTGACCTGAACCGTATCTGACCATTCATTTTTCTCCTCCTCAGACTGTCCCAGGGAGGTTCTGTGGGGACCACCCTGGGAGAAAAAACTTTCATGGTTTGGAAGTCTGAGGGTTTCTCTGGGGGTCAGAAGTCCATGCCAGTCTGGGGAGGGTCCCTTGGGAAGCTACCTGGTGGCACTCAGATGGTGTGAAGGGCCAGGAGAGGTGGAATGGGAAGTATTTCTGCCATTCGACAGCACAGATAAAGGCATCAGACAGTCTTGTCCTGTGTTGTGTTGGAGCCATGGCTCCATAGTTCTGAGTTTCATGCTCCATCTGCCAGCCCAAGCGAGTTGACATCACAGGAGTTTGCTGGCTTTTCAGCTTTGTGGAGCTCTAATGGTATGCGAGTCCCGTATGATGGCCAGAATTAGATATTTTAAATGCACTGCATAGTGTTTAAGTAAAATTAAAAATATCAGCTTTACAGGGCAGCACAGTTTCACTGATGGTCACTCATTTTACTCAGTTAATTACCATTTATCAAGATTCTCCGGAGGCGGGGGAGGAAAGACTCTGATATGCCTGAGACTAGGAGTCCTGGGGAAACCAAGGGGCATTAAAGACTGGACTTGAGCTAGAGGAAGCTCCCAGTCTGGGAGACAGATGGGAACAGTGTGATGGAGTGCCATTCAGGCAGAAAGAGTTTTTTGCATGCTGGGAAAAGGGAGCCACCACCTCTGCTTAGGGTCTCATTTGGGTATTAAGGGATGATCAGGCAAATTTACCAGGTGGTGAAGATAGGTTGGGCTTTGCAAGAGGCTGAACCAGCTTGGGAAAAGGTAGTGAACAAGCTTGGTCCGCTGGGGAAACAGGTTTGCAGGGAGGTGGGAGGGTGATAGTGAAGAGAGATAAGGAGAATAAGGAGAATCAGCCCAGTTTCTTAGTGCCACTGGAGGGGTTGGACCTTGTCCTATAGGCTGCTAGGAAACCACTGGAGGTTTTGAAACATTAGCGATGTGATCAGATTGTGTTGTATAAATAGAATTCTAGAATGGGCTGGAGAGGTAAGAGCTGAGTCAGGGAGACCAGTTTAGGAAGCTGTCACGTGAGTTCAGGATGAGGGAGGGGAGGGCTCACACAGTGCTGCTGGCCATAGCTATGAAGATGGCTGTGGGATACTGGATTACAGAGCCAACTGTCTAGGGGACTGAAGGAATACGACATAGAAGGGAGAGAAAGAGTAAACGGTTTTGACTGCTTTGGCAACTTGGCCTTCAGGAGAAAGGAACAGAATTAGGGTGAAGGTGGTAGGACCCAGGGGAAAAATGGTGCTGGCTTTGGAGGCATTTGGTTTGAAATGCCTTCCTAGGAGCCAGTTAGAGGCCTCCTTTAGAAAGGAATCCAGGCTTCAGGGGCAGGAGGCAGAGGTTTAGAAGACTTGGGTGTGGCTAAGCATGTACATAGGGAGCAGGCAGTTAGGCACATGGTAGAAGCACCTCCAGGGAGGAGGAGGAAGGAAGAGCAGCCAGAGAGATGGAGGCTTAGAGAAAGAGAAGCAGCAGGAGAAGCATGGGGTGCAGAAGGAGAGAGTTTGAGGGGAAAGTAGGCTGAACCAACCACAAGAGAACTAACTGAATGCAACACCAGAGCCAAATGGTGTTAGCATTCAAAAGTATTAGTGTTTGGACTTGGCATGCTGGAGGCTACCCATGTTTTTGTAACTCAAAAGCCTGGTTGTGATAAATGATATTCATGGAGCTTTGCCAGAAGGCTCCGTAGCTCTTCCATTCCTCTGGAGAGTCTGTATCATTGGATCTAGCCAGATCATCAAAAAGCTGTGTTTTGGGGCTGCCCTGACTTGATCCCCATGTAGAATCCCTTTTACTGAATTGCCCTTTGGTGTTAACTTGAGCTGTGCATTTTCATGGAGGGACCTCTGAGAAACAATCTTGGAAGAGTTTTATGGTAGGAACTATTGGTGTGTGCTGAGGATCTTGTCCACTGAGTTCATTGCTCATGGTTCCCTCTGCAACCACCCACAGGAGAAATGTCTCTTAGAAAATCTGTAGCTTGAGGGCCACTTGGGTGGCTCAGTTGGTTAAGTGACTGCTTTTGGCTCATGACCTGGATGAGTCCTGGATGGAGTCCAGGGACTCCTGGATGGAGTCCCAGGATCAAGTCCCGAATCAGGCTCCCCACTCACTGAGGAGTCTGCTTCTCCCTCTGACCCTCTCCCCTCTCATGTGTGTGCGCCTGCGCGCTCTCTCTCTCTCTCTCTCTCAAATAAATAAATACTTAAAAAAAATCTGTAGCTTGAGCAACCAGGATTTATAGGAACTGTAAACCTTATTAACTCCTGATTTTTCTTTTCTGCCTTGCTTACTACAGAACTCAAAGCCAAATATGCAATTGAAATTCAGTAAATATTTAGCAGCTTAATATAAAGCATGCATTTCTCTGTCCTAACTTACCTTGTGTTCCTCTGCTTTTCTTACCCTAATTTCATCTATTTTAAAAGTATTGTTTGGGGGCGCCTGGGTGGCTCAATGGGCTAAGCCTCTGCCTTCAGCTCAGGTCATGATCTCAGGGTCCTGGGATCAAGCCCCTTGTTGGGTTCTCTGCTCAGTGGGGAGCCTGCTTCCCCCCCTCCGTCCCCTGCCTGCCTCTCTTCCAACTTGTGATCTTTGTCTGTTAAATAAATGGATAAAATCTTTAAAAAAATTAAAGTATTGTTTGTTTTTGTAAGTTACCTTAAATCCTCTTTTTGGAGTTGGGAGTTGTATAACAAAAAGGAGGAAACCATTGATGAACTTTAGTCAGGTGTCCTTGGTAATGAATCTTCAGACAGATCATTTGGGTTTTTAACATTATTTTTTATTGAAATTGTAGAAACAATGCAAAGTAATACCTGATCTCTTCATAGCCAGCTAGTAGCAGCTACTTCTGTCTGATACCTGGTAAATTCCATGCCAGTGTCTAGATGTTCAAGGGGAACCACCTCCCCTCTGTTCTGACAGATGCAGGCCTCATGTGGGGACCTTCCCAGGCAGAGTGTTGAACTGAGGGCCATATAGTAATATATTGCTCTGCCAACAGATGTTGCAAAGGCACTGTCCAGGAGCCATTTCTGAGTGGGCTCTGCACGACTGACATGTTCTGTGACCTTGCTGAAACCAAGGTCTTACCACAGTGAAGGCTGGTGGATGGCTACTGGGCTCTGGGGCAGGATTTGGCTGGCAGAGACATCCTTACAGCATGGAGTCAGGACTTAAAGAGCCGAAGGAATCTTAGAGCTCATGTAGGATTATCATCTGACAGATAAGCCCTGTGAAATCAAGACTAGGCCCTGTGTCCAGGATAGAGATGAATGGTTGGCTTTGTTTATGAAAGACCATGGTTCCTTGACTGTCCAAGCTGACTTTTATTATCGGAATGAATTTGAAATGAAGTACCACCTGGGTCCGGTGCTATACAGTGGGTAACTATGAAATGATGACAGTGATTTTCCTGTGTGCCTTGCTCATCAGCTCTACGGTCGTTATAATAGGGGCATTTCAGTAAAGTTGTTAGTGGCCTCATTCTGGGGGTAGCTGAGTCAGTGTGGGCTGCCAGGGTAACTTTTTCACTGCACTAAGTGATGGATTGGTCTGTTGTTTGGAATGATACAGCAATAATGTAAGATCCCCAGCTAAGCCACAAGAACCTGCTTAAAACCACTGTGTACCTTTAAGTGGATTAATTTAGGCCCTAACCCTCTGACCACCATGAATCAACATGGGAGACAGACACACTGCTCGTTTGGGTCTTGTGAATAGGAACAGTTCCCGCACTTTTTCTCCCTTGCTGGTGAGGACGATTGTAGCTAATTAGCAGTATTGAATGTAAACACAGGTGCCAGGTGCTGTGCTGAATGCTCTACTTGGAATGTCTCATTTGATTTCTTTTGTCTCCTCCACAAGGTAGGCAGTGTTGTCGGTCCTTTTCAGGCAACTTGCCCCGTGGTGAGGCAGTTAGTGAGTGAGAAGAAGCGAGACTGGACCCAGGTCCGTTGGCTTCTAGATCCTGTAAGCCCTCACTTATTTGATGGTCCAGGAAAATTGGGTCTTCACTCCCTGGGTTCAGGATTCTGGGGAATGAGGAAGGAGGAATGGGGAAGGAGGACCTTCCTCCTGGGATAGAGGCCTTCCACGGACATTGTCTCTTTTTTCTGCCTCTCAGTCCTAGAAATGGCTCATCAGATCCTTTTCCACTGTTGCCTTTTATTGCAAGTCCTGATTTGCAATCAGGATTTCTCCCTTTCCCAGTACATGTATATATTTAACCTAGGCCCCACAAAAGCAAAGAATAGACCTGGATGTCAATGACGAGCCTTTGGTTCACACCCAGGATTTAGAACATCTGTAGTCCCGAGGAACCATAGTTCTGGGCATCTTGGCACAGGATGTGAGTGGGGGCAGTCAGGGTAGAATAGTATTTCATGGGCCTTGGGGACCCAGAGTAACTTTGCCTCCTACCTCATTACTAGAGGGAGAAGGGAGGGGCCTCAGTCATGTCTGCTACCCACATGGGTGGGTGGACTGGTCTAGTCAGCAGCCCGATGGGACACAGAGGGAGTTTAGTTCGATAATGGCTGCTACTGGGAGGCCTGGGTGGCTCAGTTGGTTAAGCGGCTGCTTTCGGCTCAGGTCATGATCCCAGCATCCTGGGATCGAGTCCCACATCGGGCTCCTTGCTCGACAGGGAGCCTGCTTCTCCCTCTGCCTCTGCCTGCCACTCTGTCTGCCTGTGCTCGCACTCTCTCTCTCTAACAAATAAATAAATAAATAAATAAATAAAATAAATCTTAAAAAAAAAAATGGCTGCTACTGTGTGCTGCTGAGTCCAGGGAGTACAAGAATGTGGCCCCTACTCTTGGAGCTTACCTCTAGTAGAGGATACAGAGGCAGAAAAGGATAATTTTAGTTTTGATACAGTAAGTGTTTTGGTAGAGGTGAGCCCAGTGGGAGGACCAATAATCCCCATGTGGAGGTGAGTAGTGTTTTTTTTTCCCCCTTAAAATTTTTTAAAAATTCTATTTATTTGAGAGAGAACATGAGCAGGGGGCAGGGGAGAGAGCGAGGGAGAAGCAGACTCCCCTCTGAGCAGGGAGCCCAAAGCAGGACTCGATCCCAGGACCCTGGGATCATGATCTGAGCTGAAAGCAGACACTCAGATCATGATTTGAGCCGAAAGCACCCCCTGAGCTGAGTTCTTAATGGACAAGTCAAAGGGCCTGGTGAGGGGCCTCTGGGTGGCTCAGGTCATGATCCTGGGGTCCTGGAATCAAGCCCCACATTGGGCTTGGCTCCCTGATCGGTGGGGAGCTTCCTGCTTCTCCCTCTGCCTGCTGCTCCCCCTGCTTGTGCTCTTTTCTCTTTCTTCTGTCAAATAAAAAGAATCTTAAAAAACTAAAAGAAAATAAAAGAAGTAACACCTCCAGCCACAGGAGGAGACCATCCCATTGTTTTTGTTGGGTGTTTGGTGGAGGGTGGGCAAAGACTGCCTGGAAAAATGGAGTGTGGAATCACAAACCACTTCTACCCCTTTCTAGCTCAGTGACTTTTGGCAAGTTATTCAGCCACTGGATCCTCAGCTTCCCCAACTGATACCAACATACACTATGAGCAGCAAATGAGAGGATGCCCAAGCATACACAGTGTTGGCACGCAATACACATCATAATTATAACTATTATTACTCTTAGTGGTCAATTAAAAAAAATGCTGCTGCTTAAAAAAAGAAGAAAAAAAGGAGACCTGAGAGTTACATTGCCACTTCGGTGAGGACACTCTAGCTTGTCCTTGGGCACCACAGGAGATGGTCCTATTGGGGTGATGTTTCTCCAAACCTAGACTTCTCTTCTCAAGAAAAGACAAGCAGGTGATGACATTGGAGGAGCCATTGGAGTGTTACCCTAATTGCTGGTGAGGTCCTTCTAAGAGGTGGCTTCCTCAGTGGCCATGCTCCCACAGGCCCTAAGGGAATACCAAGTACATAGCATCTCTGATTTACACAACCCTAGAAGGTCTCTGCACCTCTTTCCCCCGTGAAATCCACCTTCTGCATTTCAGCCAGTATAAAAAGTGGATTTGACCATGACCACTCTCATGACCTTCAGAAAGGCAATACAGGGCAGTGGTTTAGAAGATGGGCTCTAGAACTTTGCTGAGGGATTTCAGATCTCAGTTTTACCCTACACAAGCTGTGTGACCTGGGGCAGGTTTATTTAACCTCTCCGGACCATACTTTACTCATAAGAAAAGAGGAATAATAATAGCAATATCCGAAGGCTCGGTGAGGACTAACTAAGCTAATACTCCACATGGGCACCTGGCAGGTAGGAAGTGCGCAGTCAGGTTTCAGGCGTGTCTTACCACTGACAGCCAGCTGCCATCGGCACCCACGCATTGCTTCAGACTCTTCTCTGCCATCTCATGCTCTACACTCCCATTTTTTAAGCTGACATTAAGGGTCTGCCCTGTGTCAGGGACTGTCCTAAGTGCTCCAGTTTAGCAACCGAATTCTTTTAGTTCCCCCTAATACACTATACTTTACACACCCTTGCACGGTTTTGCTGATGCCGTGACCTCAGCCTGAGGCATCCTTCCTATCTCTCCTCACCAGGCCATCGCTTTATTTATTTGTTTATTTATTTATTTAAGATTTTTTACTTATTTGACAGAGACAGAGCAAGCAAGCACAAGTCGGGGGAGCGGCAGGCAGAGAGAGGGAAAAATAGGCTTCCAGCCAAGAGGGGAGCCCAATGCCCCAGTGTGGGGCTTGATCCCAAGACGGATCTTGACCTGAGCAGAAGGCAGATGCTAAATGACTGAGCCACCCAGGCACCGCCCCCTCCCCCCATCTTCTCAGTTTCTGTGGCCCCTTGTGTTGCACCTCGTTCATCCAGTTCCTTCATGGCTTACCTGGAGCATCTGTAACTCCTACCCCGCCATCCTGGGGCCACGCAGACATTTCTGTTTTGAGTTCCAGCTGCCCTGGTGGCTCCCTGTGGAAGAGGTCTGTCAGGTGAGATGGCCAGTTTCGCTGTGTGCTGCCTGTGCTTTTGGCTCTCTGAGTGCAGTATCTGAGGCCTTTGTTTTTAATCATAATAGTTCACATATTTTCTTTCCATGATAATCAGCAGGAGCCAGCTGGGGGTGGTAGCAAATCTTCCTTTAATTTCCACTGTGATGGATTATTGCTTCACTTAAAATGGTGTTTAATTTGTACATGTGCCCTGAGGCTTTTAAACATCGAGCTCGTTTGACGATTGTTGGAAATCAGTTTGAACTCCATAGTATGTTGGACTCCATGAGTTGGACTCATGAAGCCCCATGGAGCCTGTGGCCCCATTATAAGTATCAAAGTCCAAAAATCAAAATGTGGTGAGTTCTACAGCCCCATACCGTTCATTTCTTCCTTTAAAGAAAAAAACTCAGGGGTACCTGGGTGGCTCAGTTGGTTAAGCATTTGACTTCTCGGCTCAGGTCATGATCTCAGGGTCTGCTCAGCAGGGAGCCTGCTTGTCCCTCACCCTGTTCATCCTCTCTCTCTCTCTTTTCTCTCTCTCTCAAATAAATAAATAAATAAATAAATAAATAAAAATCTTTTTTAAAAACTAAAAAAAAAAAATAAATCCATCTATTTTCTAAAATAATAAATCCATCCTTCCTAAGAATTGACTCAAAAAAGCAGCTTTTAAAATTTTCCCTTAGGAAAGAAGACAGTAATAGGTGATTATTTTTGGGACCTCACTGTCACCTTTTTCCTGTGACAGCCTGATCTCTTTATTCTCAGGCACAAGGACCCTCTCTTGATTCGGCTTCAGCTTGCTTCCTTCTGACTCCTCTCATTGCTTCCAGCTTGCTCGGTCATGGTTGAACAAAATGCGTATTTCAACAAGCCACTTTTTCCTTCCTTCCTTCTCAGGGAAGCAGTCCTGTTTTGGATGCCTATGAATTCCTGTGAAAGAGGGAGGGGAGCAGAGTGACAGCAGAGTCCCATGCTGGCTGGCTAGGCACTCTGAGGTTTCTCCAGCACCAAGCAGCCTGGGACATTGCTTACGGGGTCAGTTCTTGTCTTTAAGTTCAGAGCTATGGTGTGTGATGAATGTGTGCATGGGTATGGGTTTGTATGTGACATGTTCACATTTAGTAAAGATTATAAATGCTTATTCTCCAGAACGTAGCTTTGAACAAATTTTGGAATTCAGATTTGAAGCTGAGCATAACCAGAAACCCCTGCCTGCAAACTTTTTTTTTTTTTTTTCCTACAGAAGAGAAGTGAGAAAAGAAATAATTCTACTCTGGGGAAATGCATAATTTAGAAGCTGTCTGCATGTATAAGAAAACAGACTCTGTGGCTGCTCTGTAAACGCAGACTGGCAGCCAGGGCTCATGGTTTCCTTTTCTTCCTTCAGTGTTTTTCTAACACTGATGGGACACCCTGCTCCGAGTGCTCCCCACTGGGCTGTGAGGGCTCTGGACTTCAGAAGCTGGCCTGGGGCAAGCCTCCAGCTCGTTTCCCTGCCTGTTTTTCCTATTTCTTACCCTGACCTACCACTCCTTCCTTTCCTGGAGATACTGCCCTTTCTGAGAGCAAAACAGGGGTATTGGAAAGTTCAAGGGTATTTCAGGAAACCTCAGACAGGGTACTTGTCTCTTTCTACCGCCTGTAACAACTCAACAGCCTCAACACCCAACATGATTGAGCTACCATGGGCTTATGTTTTGACCACACTCATCTTACCTACCATCAGAGGATGTCCAGGATGAGAATGAGGGGCTCTAGATCCAAGGGGTCATGTGTCTTCCTTCCTCATCTTCTGGCCAGTCCTAACTCCAATGCCGGGGAAACCCATTCGCCCCTCTATAGTCTCCCAAGACTATGTATCCAAGTGTTTCTATAATGTTCAGTGTCACCTGATTTCACATCTTTAAAAATAGTGGTGGGTGGACCGAGCAGGGAAGACACTATGCCTGGGCCCTTGTAGGTCTGATTTCCTTCAGCAGTTGGGCATCTCATGTGTAATTGGTCGCCCTGAATGGGGAGCCCTGCATGGCTCAGAATTGCACAAGAGTGAGAGTAGTGACCATTGCTTTCCTTCAGCCTGGTGCTGGGCAGTGCTGTTGGCCCCTCAGGAAGATGTACAGAGTCCCAGGGGTGTAGTGACTTTCAGTGACTGCTGTGGTGGGAGAGGATGTTAGGGGAGGAGGACAACAGCCCTTTGGAAGGATTTGGTTAGTAAGGTTTAGAGGAAAAGAGAACTATGATTTGCAGCTTTCTCTAAACACCCAGATGGATCCCAGACATAATCCCGCAAAGAAGATCTGATTTTGTTTGTCTTCCTCCCCCGTCTCTCTAAATAATCTTATCTTCAAAGCGTGGTACAGGCATTAATTAACACTGTGCCTCCCCTGTGGGTAGGCAAGTGGGAACACCACCCCTGTCAGTGAAGCCCAAGGAATAGGCAGGTCCAGAAGCTTCAGGCAGGGGAGCCCGAGAGGCACAGTGTGCATTGAACCTTGGGGCTTTCCCCTCAGACCTTTACTTGGACATAGCCCGGAAACCACCCACTTTCTCAGTGTCCTTGGTTCCCAGTAGAATAGAATTGCTGAGGCAATGGCAGGAGAGATGTTTGGTGCTGTGGGATGACTAATAGAAACTTTGAGGATTGAAGAGAAATTCTGGTAAAATTCACTGTCATTGTGAATTCTAGATGCAGGAGTCTGATTATGCCATTTGTTTCATTCATTTGCTTGCTTGCTTTTCAGACAAAAAAGTACTGAGCATCTATTTCTGGGGAAGGTATAGCAAAGGAAATCATTTTGCCTAAAAGAGCTGGCTAGCCAGGAGTTGGCTAGTTTGATCCTTTCTATCTTGCTTAGTCCCAAGCAAAGGGTGGTGTGGGGTTTGTTATCTCGATAGATGGTGGGGTTTTTGTTGTTGTTGTTGTTTGTTTGTTTAAGATTTTATTTGATAGAGAGTGTGTTCTCGGGCAGGAGAGAGAGAGCGGGGCAGAGGTAGAAGCAGACTCCCCGCTGAGCAGGCAGCCCAGTGCAGGGCTTGATCCCAGGACCCTGGGATCATGACCTGAGCTGAAGGCAGCCGCTTAACTGAATGAGCCACCCAGGTGCCCCGCTAGATGGTGGTTTTAAGTTGTGGAAGACTCCTGGTATCTGGAGATGGATGAGAAATACATACCTGACTGTTGATCTAGTGACTTTGTAGAGGTTAAACTTTTGCTTTTCATTTAGCCTTTATCTTGGCTGGCTCAGAAGAGGAGGCCACTTAAAAGTCTTCTCCTTGGAACTACAGGTGGCACATCCTTAATCCTGCCTCCTCTATGGTTCTCTAAGAATGGGGATCATGCCAGTATGTGAATGTTGGTGGAGGGTACCTTGGGTGACTGCTGAGAAGAATCCTGGGTTGGTACTGAACCTCCAACTCTGGCCACGCAGCAGCACTGAGATCTCTAGTAGTTCCTTTCTCATAATTGGGTGTCTTGACAATGATGGTAAGAAACAGAGAAGCGGTCATTTCTTCCTGTAAATGTTGCTCTCTCTTGGGTGGCAGTTGGACCTGACTTGCTTTGCAGGAAGCCCGGTTCCATCAGCTCATGGTATTCCCCTTATGTTGGCATTGCAGGCTGCTGAGAACCAGCCCTCGACCTCTGCTTGAGGGTCCTTCCTCTGAAGACATCACCAGTGTGTGGAGCCTGCCCCACACCCACCCCCTGCCAAACCACGGCCTTTACCTGTGTCTTCCGGTGTTTCCCGTGCGACCCATCCTGTGGGAGTGCCTCGTGGGCCACTCCAGAGTTCACCCCACGCTCAGCAGCGCCAATGGTGAAGATGACAAGATCCAAGACTTTCCAGGCATATCTGCCCTCCTGCCACCGGACCTACAGCTGCATTCACTGCAGAGCCCACTTGGCCAATCATGATGAACTCATTTCCAAGGTACATTTCCCTGTAGGCCTTTCTTGCCCTCCTCTGGGTGGGGGGTGCTTCTGGCTCATAAGGTTGCACAGGTTTACGAGCTCTTCTGAAGAGCCCCAGATCTTTGTACTGTGTGTGGCTGTCTCACTCAGCTGAGAGATAACTCTTGAGTTGGAGGGAGGATGTACTAGTTTAATTTGTAATTTTGAAAGTTAGATGTAATCCCTGTTGGAGGCTGGGAGAGGGGAGAGGGGCTGAGCAGTGATTGGAACCTCTCACTTGGCTGGCTTAGCTCAAGTTGGTGAGTGAACGCCATGTAGAGTGCTGTCTGCCTGGAAAGAGAAGTCCAGGAAAGGTGGTCGGGGCAGGATACCTGTGGGAGGGGCTTCTTAGCTGAGATGAGAGGATATTGCCTTCCAAGCTCCCTGGGAAGGTTATAAGACTGCTGAGCTACTAAAATGAGTGGCCTCTGGGGAGGACCCAAAGTGGCTTGATAAAGAGCTGACCCACTCACTGGCCTTGGAGATATTTAGGGCTTCTGCATGAGGTAAAATATGGAGTGACACTTGATCATAATCAGAAGAAAGAATGGAACCCTATTTTTCCTGAAACACTTTAGCAGCTGCTTCCTCAAGTTGGGTTGGGGGAATTGTTAACCAATAAACCCAACATCCCAGTTGTGCAATCTAGGAAAGGGCTCCTTCAGGCAGCATTTTCAGGGGAGTTCCCTCTTTCCTAGCCCTGAATTCCCATGGAAGGAGAAACAGATTTTACTAGGATGCATGAAAAGGAGAAAGATCATAGGGACCTCTTCCCCTTAAAAAGCACCCTTCCTCAGAACCTGGACTCATGCCATTAAGATAAACAAACAAACAAACCTTTATACATATCCAGACTAAGTTTAAAAAAAAAAAAAGGTAGTATCCTTGATCTGTTAGTAAACATGGCATTGCTTTTTCTGCCTCTAGCTTGGTAGTCCCAGCCACAGAGGGATGAAGGATCAGTAGTTCTAGAATAGTCCTGTCTAGCTGGCTAATTTGACAGGAAGTGAAGGAGGCTGCTTGAACAACCATGTCTGTGGTTGTGGGGCTTCTCAAATCAGGTCTGAGGACAGAAGTCCTTCTAGGCCTGTCCCAAGATCTAGGGTTACCACAGAGCTTGAGCCCTGGAGCCCTCAGAGTCATGGCCTCTGGCCTACTTTCACTTCCCTAGGCTTCTGCTAATTATTCTCCTTTATGCCATTTATGTTCCAGCCAGCCTGTAGCTTCTTTCTCTATCAAAGGACTCACCTTGCCTCAGGTTCCTCTTGAATCTTTTGGGAAACCCTCAAGTCTGGAATTTTGGATGTGGGGAGGCTGTGTCAGTGAGGGAAGAGAGGAGTCTGTCCCCTTTGCTTTGGAAGGGGGCCTGCAAGCTTGGAGGGAAAATGTAAGCTGTCCTATTTCTGGAAATCTCCAGAGAAAATGGAAGCCAAGACATCTTTTTAATACCAGGAGGAAGTGGATATGTAACATAAGAAATTGAGGTAACAATAAAATGGATCCTAGCACCTTCTATGTACTAAAAACTGCTACTTGACACTTTATAAATGTTATCTCACTTAACCCTCATAAGAAGACTTAAAGGTGGGTGATGTTAATCATATTTTCTAGATGGAGAAGTTGAGACTCAGACAGGCTGTCCAAGAATGCAAATTGGAGGCTCAAAGAGAAGAGAGCAGTTTCTTTGAGCGTGTTCAAGATGGGCTTCTGGAAGAGGTGGTATTGAGCTGGGTCTTGTAAGATGGACAGAGGGAACATGTGGAGATGGTAGTGGTCTTCAGCACTGATGTTTGAAGCCTGGTATTCAGGGCCTTGGACAATCTGGCCTTTTTGAGTGAGGTTTCTTGCCAGTTCCTTGCTTTATGTTCCAACCACTTGGAACTAACCAACATCCCTGAATATGCAGATGGGGGTATTTCAGGCATCTGTGCCTCAGCCAACAGCAGCCCTTTTCCTTCACCTCTTTCCTCTCTCCCAGGAGCTTTTCTACATCCTCCTTCACCTGGGACCACGTCTCCTAGTTTTGTATCTTCCTCGTCAGGAATATGAGCCTTGGGAGAAGACAAGTGATGAGCAAAAAAGCCTTTGTTGGCTTCTTGTCCTCCTCCCTGCCCCTTCTGGGGCAGAAAGGCTCATTCACAAGTCCAGGCCAAAGTCAGCACAGGCTTCAGTTTCATGGGCTACAACCAGTGCACAGATGGGGTGCATTAGAGCTTGATGATTTAAAGAGTTGGGTTAAATGCCTGGCTGTGGGGAGGGAATGAGGGAACTGTGGCCGGCACTGCACAAAGATTCCTTTATTTCACTCCACAGCCACCCCCGGCGTTAAATAATCTATAGATTCTTAGGCAGGTCCGCTTAATGGAAACATCATTCCCCCAGCCCCGTCCTTGGAAAATGGGCCTTTCTTTTAATTTTGCTTCTCTCTTCCATTTAAGAAAGTTCAGGGAGAGAATGTTTCTCCTGTTCTCCCCTCTTGACATAATCTCCTATGCGGTTTCACAATCTGCCCAGTGGGAGTTAGGAGCTGGGAAGCAGATAACTGGAGCAGCAGTGTAATTAAGTGATACTTTGTACTTGTAATAGAGCCTTTCATCTGGAAGCCTGACATTCCGTTGTTTGGTTTAAAAAAAGGTGGGGGGGCTGACTTCATTATGGAGAAGGCAACACAAAGGTCCAGAGAACTAAAGCTCTGAGTATGTTGCTGGTAGAGAACTGGGTACAGGATTGGGACTTTGGGATCCCATCGAAATGTGTAGTTGTAATGTTTTGAACAATTAGGGTCTCTACTGATGTGGCGGAAAGAATCCGGCACCAGCCTTTCTGCCTTCCCAGCTTGCTGTAAACCCCCAGAGGCCTCATTGCGTGGAATCAATTGTCCAACCTCCGATCTCAACTTCTCACTAATAAGATGAGTAAAGTAATATTCGCTGCTGTGAGTAATGCCTAGTAGCTAGCACTTACTGTGTGCTCACTGTGTGCCATCCCCATGACAGTCCTGTGAGGTAGGCATACCTTATTTGAAGGTGGGGTGAGGAGGGTTACCTCATTGGGTTGTTATGAGGCTGGGTGAGATAATGGGCGTGTGTGGGTGGTTGGCAAATCACAAAGCTCCCATGCAAATAGAAAGTCCCTTTGCTTCTTTTGGTTTTGCTGTTCAAAGGAGGTTTAGGAGTGGTGGAGGGATTATTCTTGCCTGATACCAAGCAAATTTAGTCTAGCCAAGGTAGTTTGACTTCAGAACCTGGAGTCCAGGAGTTGGATTTCTCAAAAGGCTATAGAAGCAAAGTTGTGTGTGTCTGCTCAAAGGGAATAGGGCATTTTCTCTGTAGGATGGCGGTAGGGGGCCTCTTTGAATTGATGACAGGGCTATCTAGGGAATGTGCTGAGACATCCTACATTTTCTTTCTGAGGGGTTGTTGTGGTCTAAATGCTGGAGTGTTTGCATGTGGCAGTGCTTTAAGTTGGCACAAGGAATTGCTCACATTGTTGTTTCGTGCTTAATGGTGCAAGCCCCATTATAAAAATATACTTTGGTTATAAAATAATAATAGCTTCAATTGGAACAACTAGTTTCCCCAAGCGAGAACAATCTGTTGCTCATTTCAGTGTAAACTAGCTGTCATGAAAAACTGGGTCTTCACAAAGCTCTTCCATGACAATTTTTTGTCTGTGAGCCTTCCTTTGCCTCCCTGCTGCTGACCCATCACCCTTTGATGGCATTGTGGAATAGGCTGTTTGGGAATGGTGAATTGGATTAATCTCTCATGAACCCACTTTGGGGATGGTGGCCTCGTTCCAAGACACAATTTGCTCTAGTGTTCTGGGCCCTGGAGGGATGGTGTTGTGCGAGGCTCTGGAGTGGGTGCCCAGTCCAGGGGGAAGGCCGAAATATTTTCCTCACCATCCAGAGCTATGTAACTTAACACTATGTCAGATCTTTGGGTCAGATTATCTCCTGGTGACAAATACAAAATTCCCAGAATTGCAGGTCATCTAGCCCAGCCTCTCTTCATGAGAAAATAGGCCATGGGCATCTCAGTGACTGGCCTGAGGTTCCAGGGCCTCAGAGCCAGACCTTTCCATCGCATACCCCTCAGTGGTGCTCTGTGGGAGGGGCTCTGGCTGCTTTCAACCACTGGGCCTCCTCCTGAGGCTGGGAGCTTTTAGGAGGATGGTTTTTTTTCCGTTCCCTGTTGGGCTCCATTGGGCTTACAGTAGTAGCATTTTGGTTTTCCGTGCCTGCCTAGATAGATGTAAGATGGAGCGTTGCTCTGAGAGAAGTAGCAGGGAGGAAGATGTTCTGAAGCCATGTATTGGTCTCCTGACTACCGAGAGGCTCCCTCTGCCTGCCATTTCCCTCTCTGAGGCTGCTGCTGCTGCTGCTGCTGCTTCTCTAAGATTTTATTTATTTATCTATTTGAGAGACAGAGTGAGTGGGTGAGTGAGAGAGTGCACAAGCTGGAGGAGGGGTAGAGGGAGAGGGAGAAACAGGCTCCCCACTGAGCAGAGAGCCCAGTGTGGGACTTGATCCCAGGGCTTGTGGGATCATGACCCAAGCCAAAGGCAGCTGCTTAATGACTGAGCTACCCAGGCACCCCCTGCTACCCCCGGCTTCCGAGCAGTAGTGCTCCACATCAGTGATTCTCAAAAAGACTTATACCCCTAACATAGTGGCTTGAAGGTAGTGGACATGGAGGGGTGCTGGTATGGGGGAACAGAGACCTGTCCTTCCCAGTCTACTTACTGGCAGTGCATTTCTCTTAATTCACACCATCCACCAGCTTGTCTTTCACATATAATAAATATCCTGGAAAATGGATGCAAAAAATAAATACAGGAATAGAATTTCTAAAAAGCCACTCATTACTTTTTCTCTAAGTGTCTTGAAAATGTTCTAGTGAGGCTTGGATTGTATGTAGCCGCGTTGGTGACAGGTGTGTCACAGTAAGCAGAATAATTCGCGAAGAATACGGACGAGAAGATGTGGCTCTTGAAGATCATCCTGCGCTTTCCTGACTGGCTGAATTCAAATAATGTTGAATTCTAATTTTATGAATTAAGAGGTTTTGGTATCCAATGGATATGTGACAATGATTTTTACAAAAACTATAATTCAATAAAATTAGTATTTCTTTTGAATTCCTAGGAGGAAGAAAAACTAGATTGTATATAAACCTATAATTGTCTTTATCATAAAAAGTTAAAATTTTGTTTCTAAAATAGTAGGACCTATGATTGTACTGGAGTGACCGATGGGTTTTAAGAAAAATGACATTGAGAACAACCATGCTGGTAGGACCCACACCACAGTTGGGCACCTTTGCTTCTTTTGCAATGTTTGTAAAACGTCATTGGATGTTTGTTGGTTTCCTACAGAGTATTTCTGAGGTATAGCAAAGGCAAAAGTGATAAATTATGGAAGAGTTCCAAAGTAAGCCTATAAGCCCCATTAACACATTCAATCAGTGTTTTGTTGTTGTTGTTGTTGTTTTTAAAGCCCCAATATGGGGCTTGAACTCCCGACCCTGTGAGCAAGACCTGAGCTGAGATCAAGAGTCTGGACACTTAACTGACTGATCCACCCACGTGCCCTTACATTCAATCAATCTAGCTTTTGTAAAAACAAAACAAAACAAAAAACGTATCTAACCTAAAATTACTGACTTCTTTTTCCCAAGTATCTGACCTTTGAAAGCCCTGATCTTTTTAAAAAAATATTTATTTATTTGATAGACAGAGATCACAAGTAGGCAGAGAGGCAGGCAGAGAGAGAGGAGGAAGCAGGTTCCCTGCGGAGCAGAGAGCCCAGTGTGGGGTTCAATCCCAGGACCCTGGGATTTTGACCTGAGCCGAAGGCGGAGGCTTTAACCCACTGAGCCACCCAGGAGCCCCGAAAGCCCTGATCCTCTAATGAAGTGTTATTTCTGGAGGAGGGCAAAAGGGTTATCTGTTGGTCCCTCAGGAAAGGGTGACAGGTGAACCAAATCTATACAGAAAATCTACAAACAAAGGGATATGGTTAGATGACCGTGTTCCTTGGTGAAAAGAAACCATTTGGAGCGCGTAAGATGTAATATCTTATGCTATCTTCTCTCCATGGGGATAGAGATTGAATTGCTTCAGGATGAGATAAGCCATAAATTAGGCTGGGATAATTTGTATAGCATGATCGTTCGAACATGCGACCACCTTAACTGAATCTCCGAGGCCTCTGGCATGTGTGGGTAATGGCAATGGGCACTGTGCCTAGACTTGTTTTGTTTCATTGGCTCTGTTCTGTCATTGCACATATACTAAATATGTACTCTGTGTGTGTGTGTGTGTAGCGCTCTAGGAGATATTAGAATATTACCCTCAAGGAACTTGGACTCTAGCTGGGAGATAATAGGTTCATAAGTCATCTCTTCTTGAAGTTTGTGTTTTACCTTATGTTTATCTTAGAGCAGTTATCACAGTGTAGCTTGTGAACTACTTGAGGAGATAATTGTGATACCATCTTTGTTTCTCTAGCTCTCCACACAGCTCTGAAAGACTACTGTAGATTTTCAGTGAATATACAAGTGAATGACTATTAGTACTCTAAACTGGAGAGACCGACCTAGAGGATCTTAACTTGGGGTCCGCGGACTGGCTTCAAGGGATCCTTGAAATTATATGTTTAATTCTATGTGTAGTCTGCTTTTCATAGGAGGGTTCCATAACTGCCTTCAGGTTCTCAAAAGGTTGATCAAAACCTTAAGATTCATCTGTCTAGAAGTTGTGAAGTTCTGGGAAGACTTGGTAGAAGTGACTTTGAGATGTGCCTTGAAGCAAGAACCGAGACACATGGAAAAAGATGGGGTGGGGCCAGTAAAAAGAACAGCAAGAGTAACGAAGTGGAGGCAGGAAGCATGTGGGGAACGGCCCATTCTTTTAGGTTAGATACTGAGGAGCTGTGTGAAAACAGATCGAAGGAGTAGGTTGAAGCCAGATTGTTGGAAGAAGCCAGATTGTTGGATGAATAGAAGTCCTGACATTCTATGCTGGCAGTTGGGTATGGCTGAAATTTCTGAGCATGTAATGCCACCACCAGAGAGCTTTGCTGTGAGATGGCAGATGTCATGGTGTGGTTGGCAAACTGCTGGAGAGAGACTGGAAATGGAGGAACCAGTATGTGTGCCTCGCGGTGGCTTGTGGGTGTTTGGGGGCACATGGTTGTGTTTTAGCGAAGATTCGTTGAGCATTACTTCACGAAGAAATACAAACATTGTAGGGTTTAAAAAAAAATTGTGTCATTTATAATCACGAATAAGAGCAGTTGAGCTCAGGAGGTCACAGTCTTTGGATGGGAGGCCGACCTGTACCATAGTCGTGCCTGCTCCCTGTGGAAATGAATGATGTAGGCACAAGTAGAATTGCTCACCCATTTATTATCAGAGGAGCTGCTAGGGACCAAATCTGGTGAATCATCTGTGTTTTTTTTGCTGCAGACTGCAGGCAGCTGGAACATGAATCTGCTCAAATGCGATCCTTTCTGTGTGGTTGCTTTAAATACCAAAAGGAAATGTTGACTTGAGCTATGAGGCGTACCCTGAAAGTTAACTCTGTGGTTTGCAGATGCCTGTAAGGTTCCAATCATAAGATTGGTTTGTACATTAGTGTTTTGGCATTCAGTAAGGATGCTGATGATTGCAAGCTTGTGTACTTACTCAAAATCCAAAGACATGCTTTTCACCAGGGTGTCTTCCCTGGGAAACAAGCACTAGGTGCAGGACCCTCCCCCTATGTTTTTATTTGAGCACTGGCACTCCGTCTGTCTCTGGAATGGTAAAGCTGTGCCATTGCTGGTCCGGCTCTTTTGTTTCGGGGGCCTGAACAGAATCCACCGTCATACTCTGATAGTTCAGTTAAATAATACTCTTTATTTCAAACAACATACCAGGCTTTATGCCAGGTGCCAGGGATAGGGAGATGAAGTCACCATGATTCCTGTACTTAGCCTGTTATCTTCAGGATGCACGGGAATGTGAGGCTCACTGTGGAGGGCAGAAGAATGTTTGCAGATGTGGTTGTGTACCAACCCTAAAAAACACAGGATGAGAAATGTACATTGCTGTCTACTATTTCTTAAGCATCTGTGTGGTAGGGATTCCTTTTTACTCCATCACTTAACTTTACAAGATCCCTTCAAGGTGGGAATTAAGTGACTTGCCTGAGGTTTTAAGTTACCAAGGAGCTGTGCGGAATACAGATCTAGAGAGGTCTATGCCCTCTTTACAATAGCTTGACAGTCCTATCTAGGTAGCTCCTTTTTGGCATCAACTATTTTCTTTTTTTAGATTTATTTATTTTTTCATAGAGAGAGCAAGCGAGCACACACACAGCAGTGGGGAGGGGCAGGAAGAGAGGGAGAGAGAATCCAAGTAGACTCCGCACTGAGTGCAGAGCCTGATGTGAGACCCAAGCAGAAACCAAGAGTCAGACTTAACCACCTGTGCCACCCAGGCTTTCCACCATCAACCGTTTTCTGATTTCTCAGTAGTGTTGGTGGTAAATCCTATTCTGTCTTCCTTCCTATCATTTCCTTGACTGAAGAGTCCTCCTTTCTTTCTTTTTATTCATTTTCTACCTGTTCCAGAAGAATAGTTGAAGTATTTTCTAGGACGTCTTGTTGGACTATAGGATTTTCTCCCTCTGTTGAACTCCTAGGGAAGTTCACTGGTTGTTCATTTTGGCAATTAATAATGACTGTCTTATAATAATATGGTTGTGTTATTGTGGTTACGTATACTTTTTACACATAATTGTCTTGCTTCCTACTAAGATTATAAATGACCTGGAGTCAAAGACTCTACAGAACGTTAGAGCTTGAGGGGCCTGGCCTTTGAAACTGGATTTTCTACCTCAGGTCCTCATTTTACAGATTAGGAAACCAAAGCCCAGAGAACCTCTTGACTCTGTACTTTGCCACTTCCTCTCTGCCACACCACCTACTGCCTTGCATGTAACTGATGCTTGTAAATGCTGGAGGTAGGCCTGGAGGAGAGGGCCAACGGGGGCAGAATGAAAGCATAAAGGCTGTACGATCTTGGCCAAGACCATTCTTTTTGGCTCTCCTTTTTCTTCAGCCCTCCAAATAAGGCATTAGCTCAGACTGTCATTCAGGTGAGTGTCCTTCCACCTCTCCCATCTCCTGCTTCTAATAGAGCAGCAGCCGATGATACAAGGCAACATAATTTGGCAGAAAACAATGTAATCTCAGAGCCAGACTACCTGGGTTCAAACCCTGACTTCTGCATTCAGTAGTTATGCAAGGTGAGTCACCTCTCTGTGTCTTAATGCCCTTATTGGGAAAATGGAAGTAATAGTAATACTAGATACCTATAAGACTTTTGAGGAAATTACTGAGGTCATCAATATATGGTACTTCTCACAGTGCCTGACATGATAGGAAATACTCCATAAAGGTTGGTTGTTGTTACCTATGAATATATTCATTAAGCAAAACCAGAGTGGCAAACATGCTGGCGCCCCTAACTGTCCTGATGTATTGGCTCCTTTTTTTCCCCTGAGTCTCAGCTATTACCCTTTAGCTATACAGGATCATCGAATCTCTGGTTCCTTGTAATTCTGAAGGGACCAGCAGGTCTCTGGAGATAATGAAATAATCACAATAGCTTCCACTCTCTGGACAGTGATGGGGTTGAGCTTCCCCACAAGCAGCCTTGAGGCTGCTCTAGAAATTAAATGGAAAATCTGCCCCTGCTCCATTTCCTTCTGGTCTGTCAGGTGGTGATTTTTCCTCTGTTCCACAGAGCCATCAGTCACAGACATCACTGCTGTAACAGCAACCCAGGCAGCCTTGGGTATTGGCGCCACAGCCAGAGAATTGCTTGTCAGTTTGGTTCACCCTGCGATGCTTCCTGGTGGGGATGGAGTAGAGGTTCTTTTGAAAGAAGCCATTTTCATTATTTTTAAAAAACAACACCAGAAAAGAATCTGATACGTTTGTTTCCAAAGCCATCAGTCAGCTCCTTTGGGCAGGCTTTGACCTGGTGACCCAGAGTATTGTCTCTGGGGTCAGGGCTGCCAAGCCAAGGAGAACTGTAGCTCTGGGCTTCCCTCCCCTCCCCTGCCTATTGCTAGTGCCTGGGCTGTGACTCAGGGGCAGAGGGGGGAGGAGAGGAAGAGAGGAGGAGATGGCTCCGCCAGCTGCTGCTAAAAACAACAACAACATCTCATCAGTCCATGAACTCTCTCCCCTCCAGACCACAGTGATGTCAAGAACAGGTGGCACTGGCTCTCCCCTCCCCCGTGCCCCCAACACCTTTGCGCCTTTGAAGGGACAGTTTATATTGTCAAAAGGACCAGGAAACTCCTTTTTCTCTGTTAGGGCTGGTCTCATCAGTAGCATCTGCTGTAACTTGCACTCTCCCAACAGACGCACAAGGGGACAGAAACGTTATTCCTTGCCAAAACAAAAGATCCCAGAGTGAAACCTCCTGCACTAGACCCTGTGGTTTGTTCTGCATTTTGTGAACTCCTCTTATGTGTTAGATATTGGGTAACACAGTTGCAGACAGGGTGTATGCTCTGTCCTCACCCAGCTTGTATCCAATACCCTTTGGTCACTGGGAAGCCCATCATCTGAAGAAGCAGCTGGTGGCAATAGAAGTGGGGATCCCTATCCTGAACCTGCTCCCCAGGGCTGTCCGAGGCAGCTGAGAAGCCAACCTTTCCATAGTGCTTTCCATCCAGTTTGCTTGATTTTCATGAGCTTCCCACCTGTGCACAGCTTTTTCCCCCTGACTGTCCCAGTCATCCACTGTAGTGTCAGCTTGGGCTACCCCAGCCTAGTAGAAGTGCCAGGTAGGCTCTTGAAGTTCAAGGTGGCCAGTGAATTAGACCCGCTGTTCTCTGATGTGGCTTTGGAGGAATGTCTGTTCTCAGGAGCAGACCTCTAACCCTTGGGTGGTGGTTGCTTTGTTTACTTCTGAAAGCTGCATGCTTTTACCCTCAGTCCCTCCCCTCTAGATGCAGAATGTTCCAAATGACAGGCTCTGGAGAGCCCTTTCAGGTTCAGCCCTCAGACGGATTCACCCAGGTGACGGAAGGAGAGAGGAAGCAGGAGAAACCCAACTTACTGGACCTCCGTCAGCTCCAAGGCCCTGTATTTCCTGATCCCTGCTTCAGCAGGAGAAAGAAAAAGCAAAGTATATATCTGTGGGGGAGGAAAGCTCCTCCCTGTCTGTCTCCTTCTCTGTAAAAACAACAGGCCAGTCTGCCCTGGGCACTGTGGGGGCAGGTACTGTGTAAATACAGGAGGAAGGAAAGCCGATAAGATAAGGTCTGACAAATCTAGGTCACCGGGCTGCTGCCAGGCACCTGTGTGACTGGTCACCTTGAAACTGACAGGAGGGAAGATGGACTTGGGTTCCGGGGCACAGACGGGCTTACTTCCCAGGCTTTTGTTTGTGTCTTTATTTAATAAACACTTGCTGAGCACTACTATATCCCAGGCTACATGCTAGGTGTTTCAGGCCCCTGTGTGTCTCTGTTAGGCAAAAATCTCCTCCTAGATCCCAGGCCTGTAACCAGTGCTAAAAAAAGAAATGACATCATGCAAAAGCCAGTTGGTCTACCAACTTGCCGGGTGGGGGCAGCCAGTCTCTTGCTGGGGGAGGGGGCTCTTTGGAGTTTTCTGTCCCTCCGCCTTCACCTAAATCAGGGGCGGGCAAACTTTTCTGTGAAGGCCGTATAGTAAATATTTTAGGCTTTGCTGGCCGTATGGTCTCAACCACCCTACTCAGCAGCCATAGAGACATAAACAAACTGGCATGGCTATGCTCCAGTTAAATGCTTATGAAACAGGTGAGAGGCTCAGTTGGGCCCTTGTGCATTATTTGCTGATTCCTAGGCTACAGAACAGGAATGAGTATTGTGAAGTGAGTGTTGGGGAGAGGGGTTATGTGACTTCAGGAGGATTCTGAAACTGTCACGGTGGTTACAGGTGGTCTGGGTGCTGTAGGAGCCGGTGCACTGAGCTCATTGACCAGCCCTGCTTGACATTCTGGTGTCAGTCAGCTGCTCAGGCCAGACTTCAGCCTCAGCCCCAGGTTCCCACCAAAGTTAGTAGGTGACTAAACCGGACGGTGCACATAGTTTCACACAGTCTCATCATCCTCATGGGAAAACCATGTGGGGCCCCACAGATGGAGAGTCCGTGGCATCATTTTAAAAGTCCTGAATGAAGGGTTAAGCCACCTTTACTCCAGACCTGGCTCTGCCACGAACCCTTCAGCATGGCATCGATTAAGTCCTGTCACCTCTCTGACCATTCAGCACGTGGAGTACTACTGCATAAGGCACTGGGGAGCAGCAGTGGACACATGAAAATGTTTGCTCTTAAGGAGCTTATGATCTAGTGGGGAAGGCAGACAGATAAATTATTATAAGATGTAGTGAAACACCAGCTTTGAGGAGGTGATTGTTCAGAATGCTATAGGGGCAAAGAGCAGGATGAGTTTTTTCTAAGTGAATGGGAAAAGTAGGGGGGTTCATTCTGATGAGAGGCAGAGAAATAGCCTAGCAGAGATCAGGCGTAAGGAATCAAAAGAAGAGATGGAGAGGCTGAGAAGGGGAAGCAGGAGGTCAGCAGGAGTGCATCGCACAAGGCCCAGAAGGCCCGGCTAAGGAATTTAGAGTGGATTTTGTATGCTGTGGGGAGCCACGGAAAGCACTTCAGGCAAGGGAGTGATAGCATTTGATTGAGATTGGACTAGAACGTTATAGCATGGCCTAGTTCATAAAAATCAACTTACCCACCTTGTGGAAACTGTATATCCATGAGCTTTGTGTGGACATGAAGGTTGATACTGTATCAGGTTCATAAATGCTGAGAATTAAACCAGTGCTGTAATTCATAGGCAGGCTCACTTCCTCTCTGGTGATGCCTTCAGTTAATCAGCAGCCAGAAAAATCATTTGCAGACACCTAGCACCCATAACTCTGAGAAGAGGGCCTTTCACAGTTCTCTGGTTTGCTGGACCATGTATTCCCTTTTGCCTGACCCTCTTGGCTGGCTGCTTGAAGCTCACTGAGTCATCATGAGGTGGCAGTTGCAACTCCACATTTATGAGTTTTTCTATTACGTTAAAGTAAAAACTGAGTTGCAGAACTCAAAAGGCTTTTGGTGGAGACATGGGGGTTGGGAACAGGGCAGAGTGAAGGGGAGAGACAGATGTTAGCATATGCCTGAGTGGGGTGGAAACTGGCCTGAGGAAATAGGGATTCTTGGGCACAGAGTCCCAGATCTGACAGCACATCAGAATAATAAAACACCAATCTTCACAACCTACCTCTAGGTATTCCTATTCTGTAGGTCTGGCTGTGATGGGGAAGAAAACAAGTCACTTTGGACACAAGATTTAAGGAGGCACCCACTCTCAGGGCTGTCCAAGTGTAGGGGCAGTACCTCTAACCAAGGGCCTCCTTAAAAATGCTGTGCCAGCTTTCTGGCTTGCCTCCCCCTAGTCCCAGCCTCCTCAGCACTTTGAAAGCAGCCAGGGCTTACTGTCTGCCTTCTAGCCCTTTCCACTCCCCAATGGCACAAAGGGCGTTTTTGTTTTGTTTTGTTTTTTTAGGATTTATTTATTTGAGAGAGAGCCTGCACAAGGTCAGGCTGGGAGGGGGTAGAGGGAGAGAATCTCAAGCAGACTCCCTGCCAAGCACTGAACCAGACCCCCTAAGTGGGTCACTGAGACACCCAGGCACCCCACAAAGGGTGGTTTTGACTAACATTTGTTTGAAAAAGGAAAGTTCTTTGGAGACCATCTTCTAATAGTGGTGGTAATAGTCATCATTTTACTGAGTGTTAACAAAATACTATTAGCACAGTGCTGGGCACTGTTTTTGCAACTCGCATCTTTTGTCTCAGACTGACCCAGGGAGAGATGTACTAACATTGTGACCATTTTGGGATGAGGAAAGCAAGGCTTTGCCACATTGAATTGTTCAAGGCGACCCAGTTAGGAAATGGCAGAACCAGAACTGGAACTCAAGAGTGACTCCCAGTTCATACTTTCTAAGAATTTCTTGCTCTAAATTCGCCCAGGAACTCAGCCCAGTCTACTTTCTTGGTGCTTCTGAGGCTATATGCCTGGCTCTGAATTTCAAGGTAACCCCTATTCCTGGGGTCTCGAACTTGCACCCACACAGCACTCTGTGGTCTCTGGGTTTGTTTGTTTGTTTTTCAAGATTTTATTTATTTATTTGCCAGAGAAAGAGTGTGCTCATAAGCAGGGGGAGCAGCAGACAGAGGGAGAAGCAAGCTCCCGCCGAGCAAGGAGCCCAATGCAGGACTCCATCCCAGGACTCCCAAATCAAATCATGACCCGAGTGGAAGGCAGATGCTTAACTAACTGAGCCAGCCAGGCGCCCCTGGTTTGTTTGTTTGTTTTAATAGAGCCATGGCACACGGAAAGGGATGGAGAAAGAGCATAGGTGATTCTCAGCAGGGGTTGAAGTAGAGTTATTCTTTCTTAAGCTGTTGACTAATTAGCTCCTTTTGCTTCTGAAACCAGAAAGAAGAGGAACTCAAGAGTCAGCAGGGCCCAGAAGCCCTAATTAATTTGTGGTCCAACTGGGTCAGGGAGAGTGACCCTGGGCAGTGGCTCCCCCCCCCCCCCCCAGGGACATGTGGTCTCCAGCTCACTAGAGTAGAGCTCCACAGCACTGAGGGGAGGAATTCCACCCTGGGAGAGAGATCTCCTGTGAAACACTTGTCTGCCTACTCGTCCCTTCCTCCCTGACCCTCTGGCTGGGCTCCTGCTGGTGTTAAGTTGCCCCAAATACTCAGTCTCTTATTTCACATCAGCAGGCAAAGATCCCACAGCCAAGGTGCCCTTTCGGCTTAGCTTTCCCATTGGCTGCTCTCTGACAGATAAGCTCCTAAGAGGAGAGAAGAAGGAGGGTGGAGAGGTGGGTAAAACCTAGAGCAGACCCTTTTGTCCCTTTGTCATGTGGCATAATGGGTCCTGCTACTCCCCAGTATTGTGTTTGATGGGGCAGACCCTGAGTGGCAGCCAGCCAGTCATCCCCTGCCTTTTATTAATAGATGGGACTTCACTTGGCTGAGGCATAATTGTACATGTGCTCAGACTTTACTGTAGGGTGGAAATAGGAGGCTGAAAGTTTTTAAGTGTCAAGAGACAAGGAAACTCTCTGTTGGATGTGTGGGCTGGGAGAAGAGAATGCCGGGACTCGTGAGCCAGGCTCTTGTTTCTGCATAATCTGCCACTGCCGTGCCTGACTCCCTGTCCAGACTTTTGCAGAGATGTTTCATTCCTTGGGCTGGCTGGAAGTGAGATATGAGTGCTGCTACTAGTCAGGACGGGGATGAAGCCAGCGGACAAAATGTTCCTGGGCCTGGATGACCAGCCACAACACAGGCTGAGTCCCTGGGAACTGAGAAGAAACCTTTCCTCTTTGGTTAGCCAACCCATATCTTTTTTTCTTAAAACATTTTTTTAAGATTATTTATTTGACAGAGATCACAAGTAGGCAGAGAGGCAGGCAGAGAGAGAGGAGGGGAAACAGGCTCCCTGCCGAGCAGAGAGCCTGATGCGGGGCTCCATCCCAGGACCCTGAGATCACGTCCTGAGCCAAAGGCAGAGTCTTAACCCACTCAGCCACCCAGGTGCCCCTGCCAACCCGTATCTTGAGTAAACAGATGAGTTACTGCCACATGAACTGGTTTTAATTTACCTGTTTCAAGAGGTGGATGCACTTGAAATAAAAATGAGCAGGAAGTTTGCACAGTTAGCTTTGCCCGGCTCACTGCTCTGGGGAATGAGCATGTACTCCCAGATTTACACACATCTTCTCTCTTCCCTGCCCTCTGCAACCAGAACAAATCCCTGGAACCCGGGTATAGGGATTGTTGTGTTATGTTGAGTTAGTTGATATTTCAGAAAGGAAATTTCCTCAAGATGAGGTCCTCAACTGTGGCCTCCAAACAGCCTTGCAAGTCGATACCAGCACACTAGAACCCAGGAACTGGGCATGGATGGATAAGCTAGTGTTGAGTATCCAGAGACTGTTTTAAAATGTGTACAGAAAGGTAGCAATTAAATGTTTGTCTTGGAATAAGCCTGGCCTCTGCATTCTCCCAGGAGCCCTCGCCTAGGGAAGATGATTAAAAATAGATCTGAGTAGCGCTTCCTGCTTGGCAGATTGCTGATAGCAAATGCTAGGGCTTGCAGCTGACCTTTCCTTTCTGAAATCTGCTCCGTGTTTCCATGATGCTAATTGAGTCCCTCTCTAGACCTAATCAAAGAGCTGGCTGCAAAAAAACAAGGTTTGCTGTCCTGGCTGGGCTCATAGTTCATGGAGCAACTTGAAAAGTGCTGGAATTTGCATGGAAACACCCACTCTGTGGTCCAACTGGCTGGTCCTTGTTTAAAAACGAACAAGTTCTGCTTTCAAATTTTCTGCCTGTTGCTGTTAAGGATCCCACACCATCTCCACCCCCATCAGTAGGGAAAAATTAGTGGAAGGGGGAGTGGTAAGAATGCCCTGTGTAAGATGTGTGCACAATAGACAATGCTTACACTCAGCCAAAAGAGAGGCAGGGATTTCTTGAGACAAAGCTTCCAGGAGTGGTTCTGTCCCCATCAGCTGTTGTCTTTCCTCACTTATAAAGAAACACAGATAATACTTGAGACAATGCCCTGAGGTGATAGCAAACTATGGAAGACCCAAGGTACAGTTGCAAACATCTAGGGACCACTGCTGAGTTCTCATGGAGTTATTAGCCTCTCCTAGGAAGGAGATGAGGATGTAGATGGGTCTTGCTGAGATTAGGCTAAGTTCTCTCATTTCTTCAGTGGGAAAGACCTCTACTCTATCAGCAACCCTAGAATGTTCTCATCCTCTTCAGTTCCGTCTATGTTCCCCAAAACTCCTTTCACATCCATAATGTGTCACAATGATATGCATTATTTGATACATATTTGTGTATTTTAGTCCTGTTTTCTAGTTAGCTGGATTATATGCACCTTCAGGACAGAGCTGGCATGCTCTGTTCTCCTTGGTGCCCAGCAAAGGTCTGGGCCATCTATAGCTGCTCATTAGATACAGTTGTTGACTTATAATTATGGAGGCACACAGCATTCTTCATTATGATTTATCACAAGATTCTAAGCTACAGCCTTACTATTGGACATTTAGACTTTCTCCCACTTTTATTTTATTTATTTATTTATTAAATTTTGTTTATTTATTTGAGAGAGAGGGTGAGAGAGCACATAAGCAGGGGAGGGGCAAAGGGAGAGGGAGGGGCTGAGCAGGGAGCCTGATGCGGGGCTCGATCCCAGGACCCTGAGATCATGAGCAGAGCTGAAGGCAGACGCTTAACCGACTGAGCCATCCAGGCACCCTTTCCCCCGCTTTTTAAATCGTAGACTACATTCATGTGACACAAAACTGTTTTGTTCGGAAAATGATTTTCCAGTGCCTGATATTTCACAATCTGCCTGGGGCTTTTGTGTTGGCCAGGGAAGAAGGTTGAGCACCAGAATATGTGAAAAGGATTAAGTCTCTGTCTTGAAGATGAGAGTCCTAAAATAGGAATTGTCAGATAAGATAGGCCAGCTGATGAACAGAAAAGACTTTTTATGCAGATAAACAGGAAGTTTAAAAACAGGAGAGAAGAGGTCTAACTCTGAGTCAGAAACACTTGTTTAATGTGTGAGGCGTTTACTCTCTTGAGAACGTGGACTCACAGAATGTTCATCCTCGGAAGAGACCTTACTCAACCCCCTCATTTCACAGATGATGCAACTCCCAGTTCAGAGGATCAGAGATCTGCCCAAGGACATCATGTTGTTGGAGGCAGACGAGCTAGCCTTGTCTGGCAGGGGTGGGAGTGAGTGAGCTAGTTATTCTGACCTAGTCATGTTCTGTTTCTAGAAGGAGTACCTTGAATTACCAGTGCCCAGCTTTTGCACTTTGGCAAGCACCTTATCCTCATTTATATGCTCCTGTCTCTTTCATAAGAGCCTTTGGCTGTGATTTCTTCAAGCCCCACCATGGCCCTTTTAAATAACATTGTCTCATCCTTCATTACTATTTCTTATAACTGGACTCCTAAGCCCAGTCCCTTGGGTGAGGGTGGTGGTATATGATACAGGGGATAGGTGTAGATTTGTGCAACTGTACTCGCTTGAGGAAAGCCTGAAACTGGACAGCTGCCACAGTGGGGAGCAACACACTAGTTAACCTGCTTTTGCATGTGCAACCCAAAAGTCCGGTTGTGTAAGGCCCTGTGCTATGCTTAGCATTTCCAGGAGAGCAGAGTGTTGAAGGTGTTTAGAGAACACCTAATAGGAAATGAAAAATGAGGTTTAGAAGATAGTCGTAAACTTAGTAAGGGTACAGCCACGCCACATACAGAAATTAGAAGGAAGTGGTAGAAGAATGCCACCATTTATGAAAGCCTGTTCTGTGCCATCCACTTGACTTTCTGTAAGGTGGGTATTGCAGTCCCATTTGGCAGAGGAGGAACTTGAGGCCAGAGATGAGTTTACATAAGAGCATATGGTAGAGGAAGTGCCACAGCTGGGAGTTGTATCTAGTTCATACAACTATATAATTCTTCCATCATACCAAGCCCCTAACCCAGGGGAAGTTCAGCCGGTACAAGGAAACCTTGATGTGAACTCTAAAGCTATCACTGAAAGTGTTATTTGGCACCAGAGGGTATAAAGATAGGGCATTCAGGAAGCTCTCAGGAGACAGAGTTCAGCTCATACAAGGAATTTTGGTAGAATCAGAGCAACTGGAAGTAGGATGGACCTCCTGGGAGGGTAGCTAGTACCCTCTCCCTGGAAGAGGTTTGGTAGAAATGTGGGTAAGAGCCATGTATCAGATGAATGGCTGATCTTTGAAGATCCCTCAAGTCCCAATGGTCTATGAAATTAAAGCTGGACAGAGTCGTATGTACGTTTTGTTTTGAGATCCTCTGCTATACCCAAACTGCAGTCCACTGCATGAGATTCCTGCAAAGTGCAATTAGTTAAGTCTGTCTTTCTTTTTTAGCTCACATCTCAAGCATTTTTCTGGGTTCTCTTGCTCATTGCCATGACGTCCAGGTGCCAAAGAAGGAATTTTAAGGGGCTTCTTTGCTTTTAATCATTTTTCCCCCACAGGTTGTGCAATGAGAATCATTCATTCAGGAGTGAGCTGGGAAGGCTGTTTTCAAGCTGGGTTGCAGAGAACATTCCTTTGGTGGTCTTCAGTTAGCCTTAAGCATTGTAGGTTTACAAATTTAATTTTACCTCTCCACTCAAGAGTGGCCAAGCTCTGGTGAAGCAGTTCACCTAGCACAACTCACAGGAATTTAACTGGTAGACCAGAATTCTAATTCATTAATTTACAGTGGAACACATAATCCCCAAAGCTCTGTGTTGTCTTCCTTGAAGGTAAACCCACTTGAGCGAGAGAATTAAATTTAGGCAGTTGCTAAGTAAATATGGAATCAGAGCAGAGGAAGCTGAGTAGCCTGAGAGATTTTCATCAATTCTGACAGCTTGATCCATCCTTCTTCATCAAAGACAGGTTTTCCAGGTGAATATGCCCTAGAAAAATCTTGGGACTTGGAGTCAAAAGCCATAGATTTATGTTCTGACCTTGACTTACAAGCTATGTGAAATGGGAAAGTCATCCAAACAGCTCTGGGTTTCAGTTTCCTCTGCTGTGTTAGAGATTGAATCACCTAATGTATGGGAAAGGGGTTTGTATACTAAGCCCTATATGCATGTCAGCATTAGTCTAATTGTGTTAGGCTCCCTTCTTTTAGGGAGTCCCTTGGACAACACCCTTGGTGTCCCATCTTCATTCTCCCCTACACTAATCTGTAGGTTTTGCCCCTGACATCAGATATCTTTTGTGGTGTAAGGACATCCCCATCTGCCAGTGTCCAGCTGGCTTTGGAAACAGAAGTGTGGATTGAAACAGAAATCCAAGAAATTGGTATTTGTCCTTCCTGGGTATATTAACTTGCATTATCTCTTTAATTTTAGCCGCTCATAGTGAATTATTTTCAAGAGGCTGATGGTTTTGAGAGAAACTTGAATTCCATTATTTCAGCCCCCTTGAAATTTTAGTTTTATGTTTGAACTGAACTGCAAAGGGCCCCAGTATTTATCACTTGCCTGCCATTGCATTCTGATTCTACTACCTCTACTCTCTTAACTCAGAAGCCAGTCTCCATGAACAGTCCTAGTGAGTGAGGGTGACATGTCAGCTTTCTTCTATGGAGGGTGGGGCTTGTCTGATTACAGGAAACCCCTGCTCTTTATCTTTCTGAAGAATGCATGTTTTCTGGGCCTTCTGTATGGAGAGCAAGGAGCGAATACAGGATGTTGAGTGGGCAGCATCTGTTTTCCCACTGGCTGCATGTTTATGTTGGCATCTGCTGTCCTAATCCTTTGCCACAAACTAGGGAGTCTTATCTGCTCTTGGTTCAACAGAGAACAACCCCACGGCCCCAAACCACATCTGAAGCTCTTAGAGTAGCTGGGAGAGGTGTGGGAGAGGAGTTTCCAGAGTAGTCCCGCATCTCTCATTTTAAATTTGGAAGGCCCATGGTGGTGAAAGGAAACAGACATTTATTAAGTACTGTTTCATGAGCCATGCACTGTGCTTTATGTACAGGCATTTGTTGAACACAACATCCCTTTAGAATAGGGCATTATGGAGTAGGCATTAGCTTTCTCCCTTTTGTAGATGGGGCCCTGAGGCTCAGAAAGATGCAGTGACTTGCTCAAGGCTACACAGCTTGCTCCAAAGCCTGCATCCTTTCCAGTGAACATCCAGCAGACACGACAGCAAGAGGGAGCAGACTTTGCAGCCTCTTTCTCTAATCTGTTCTTAGTTTTCCTTCCATTTCTCTGTAGTCTGTGTCCATCCCTAAAAGCAGCCTGTTTCAGGCAGGTCAACAGGAAGGTGAATTTGAATGGTCTGACCGTTAAGTGACTTAGATCCCAGAATATCCCCCTTCAAGCAATAAAGTGTGGCGCCCAGACTGCTCAGCACCTTTTGTTTTTGCCATTTGGTCCTTGCATCATTTGCATCATGTGTGCTCCCATGCCCTTGGAATTTTATGACTCCACACAGCAGATATTTCCTCCTTGAGAGCCAGTGCCTTCTCAGCCCCTCCCTCCATCTGTTGAGGGAATGTGAGGGTGAACTGAGACCTACCAGAGCTCAGAGCCAGGGAACGAGGGCTGTAGGAGGCCATACTTCTGCTCCTAGGCAGCCCACGTGGCTTCCTAGCTCATCTCAAGGTTTCTAGACAGATATGTGAAAGCTTTTTGTAATCCATAAACACATATAAATGGCTTTGATCTTTCCTAGTGACTCGTGTCCTGGTGTGGAAGTCCTACAGAGTCAGGAAATTCTTCCCTTATAATTAACCCAAGTCTCTCTTATTTCCATTTATGTCCATTTCCTCCTCCTCTTCTTATGGCAGAGAAAATGGAAGAAATCCCCTTTAGTCTTCTATTCCTCTTAGCTAAAGGCTTACTGGCTCTAAATTGCACTTGGATTCTAATTCTGGAAGTTTGCATCATCTTCATTGTTCCTTATTATCACCCTTCCCACTTTCTCCATATGCTTCCTCAAGGGTGAAGTCCAGACAGGATCCAGTATTATTTTGCATGGGTTTCAGTTCTTTGGAATGGAGCCTGTGGCTTACCCTGACCCTAAATGGGAAACTCCACTGGGCCTGACCATGGATGGAGAAACGAATCAGAAAGGAAAAAAGACTGACTGGGCCCTCCCCAGCAGACTGTCAGATCTGCTGAGGCCGGATGTTTAGCCAGCATCCCAAGGGCAGGGGGTTTTGCTAACCCTCCTTTGTATCTCTAATACTTCTGCTGTCTTCTTGCTGAGATTGTTGATAGTATAGTGTATGGTGCCTTCTGCAAATATAGGAAGACAGAGAATAGATTTGTGGGTGCTAGGGGCTGGGACAGCGGGCATGAAAGGTGACTGGTAATGACATGAGATTTCTTTTGGAGAGTGGAAATGTTCTGGAATTTTAGTGGTGACGATTGCACAACCTTACGAATATATAAAGAGCCACTGAATTGTATACTTTAAGAGGATGACTTTCATGATAATGGGAATTACATTTCAGTTAAAAAGAACTTAACTTTATGTGTGTACTAATAAGTTCTTTTATAACTGTATAGTAAAAAAAATTGTAACAACAACAAAATAGACATAAAGCCTTGAAGTTTATGAAGCACTTTATTTATTTTTTCTTTAAAAGATTTTATTTATTTATTTGACAGAGAGAGGAGACACAGCCAGGGAGGGAACACAAGCAGGGGGAGTGGAAGAGGGAGAAGCAGGCTCCCTACTGAGAAAGGAGCCCGATGTGGGACTCGATCCCAGGACCCTGGGATCATGACCCAAGCCAAAGGCAGATGCCTAACAAGTGACCCACCCCAGCGTCCCTATGAAGCACTTTCTTTCATCACAGCATCTCCTTTATTTCTCATAGAAAGCTGGTGTGAGTACTGTTTTATTGTGCCCATTTTACAGATTAGGAAATTAAGTCTCAGAGCAGTGAATTGGCTTGCTCAAGTTAGTAGCACAGCTGGTACATGGCAAAGCCAGGACTTAAGCTCTGGTAGTCTGCCTATTTGAAGCCCATGTAATTCACACTGCCTCTGGATGGTAGGTCGGAGAAGCAAGCACTAAGTGCTTTAAAGGATTCACAGAATATGACTGGAAAGGATCATGGGGAGCTTCAGTCTCATCCCTCCATTTTTATGGAGATATTGAGTTGCAAAGAGTGGAACACTTGCCCTTTGTCATAATAGTAGAGAAATGAGGAGATCAAAGTCACCAAAGAAAAGGATTTTGAAAACCCAAGGAGATTAGAATCAGCCTTTTCATCTCACTTGTCCAGGCTCCTGAAAAGGCCAAAGAGGAAAGAGAGGGAACTGACCTTCCTTTTACTCTGGACTTCATTTACCTTGTTTTACTTATTATCCTCAAAAACCCTATGAAATAGGCATGGTTTCCATCTGCAGATGTAAAAGATGTCAAAGCTGAGAGAGACTGAATATTTCTCCCCTTGTCAAGTAGGTAATAAGTTGTGGTAAAACCAGGATTTGATCCTGATCTTCTGATTCCAAGGCTAGACCCTCTTCTCATACGCAGATAGGCACCTAGCTCCCAGATGGTGCAGCTGGGTGGACAGGTAGACATCTGCTTCCCTCATTTCTCTGCCCCTCCTGAGGCACATGCTCCATTAAAAGTGGTTGACCTCTAGGGCGCCTGGGTGGCCCAGTTGGTGAAGCATCAGACTCTCAGTTTCGGCTCAGGTCATGACCTCAGGGTCATGAGATGGAGCCCCACTTTGGGTTCTGGGCTGGGTGTGGAAGCCTCTTTGGCTCTGCCTCTCTCTCTCTCTCTCACTCAATCTCTCCTACCCCCACCCTCCCAAAAAAAGAGAAAAAAGAAACAGTTGACCTTCCAGTGAGAGGAGAGGGCCTAAGTTGGAGAGGCTCTATTTCATGCTAGGACGACTTCATGCCTGAATCTGCTCAAGGATGAGGACCTGTGCCTGGTACCGACGGAAAGGAACCCATATGTTTGCTCTTTTGCCACCTCCCCCCGAAAACTATTCATTTTCAATGGTCCTCCTGCTTTTAAACGGAATTACTGCTTTCAGACTTTCAAAGGGGCCAGAAATCAGTGGTTTTGGATACTAAACAGGAAACTCAAAGCCCTTTCCGTTCCTTTGAGCTGGCTGGAAGGGCTGGGCCTGGAACTATTACTTTCCTTTAAAGGACAGACAAAAAGTGTTGTGTAATTTTTTAAAAAAACAAAAAACTTTTCCTGGAGTCCTGAACACCAGCCTCCGTTGATACACAACATGGAAAAGAACTGCCTTGTTGCCTGGCGGTAATGACAGCAAACAAATGTGTCTGACAGTCTGTTTGGGATCTCCTGGTCTGAAATTCTGTTTGCTTCATTCTAATTGCTTCCTTAACTTCCTTTCAGTCTCCCCACCTTTGGTACCACCCTCTCTCAAGGGAGTGCCAGGCCGTGCCTGGGTATGCCAGGCTGGGCCAGGCCCCACAGGATACAGTGACCCAGCCGGCGCTATTCTCGTCTATTTGCAAGATGCCTGTTGTTCTCAGTGGCTGTTTTTCCCATCGTAAATGTTGCCTTGGCAGAGGCCCAGAGTGGAAGCCATGGTGGAAGAGCTTCCAGAGTTCTATCCCAGGAAATTCAGCTGATCCTGAGTGCCAGCTGAGCCAACAGGTTCACCATTATCCAGGAGGGTACCTGAGGGGGTGGTGCCTCCAAGACAGCCCTTTGCATAGTGTGGGCCTCAGCCAGCACACTTGGTGGAAGCGGTCTGGAGAAACCATAGTGTCCCTGGGCGGCACCTCTGGGCCTGGTTGGCATTTCTCTTCTCTGCGATGTGTCCTCCCCATCCCCTACTCTCTAGGAATTCTGGGCTATGCCAGGCTAGGGGAAATTACTCGTAGGCCCTGCCCTAAAGCAGGCGGACACCCCCAGAATGGTCCCCAAACTTTTTTTTTTTTTTTTAAGATTTTATTTATTTGACAGACAGAGATCACACAAGTAAGCAGAGAGGTAGGCAGAGAAGGGAGGGGAGAAGCAGGCTCCCTGCCGAGCAGAGAGCCTGATGCAGGACTCGATCCCAGGACCCTGGGATCATGACCCAAGCCGAAGGCAGCGGCTTAACCCACTGAGCCACCCAGGCATCCCCATCCGTACTAGTAAAATGTTTGAGTATATACTCCTAGTCTGTGGATACTTAAGAGTGGTATACACATACTGCTATGTAATATATATATTATAAACCTATATTCAAAGAAATGATTAATACTTAAAATTTAGAAAGGAAGAAAAGTATTATAAATTGGTTTTCAAATCTTACTGAAGCTATGTGATTTAATACGCTCTTTTAAAAAGATTACTGGTTTATCACTTTCTGATATAGTAATTCTAAGGTATGTCCTAATGAGAGTATTTTTCATACTTTAACAGTTTCCCTTGCTGAAAAGTTCTTATAAGAAAGGCAGATTCAGATGCAACATTTAGCATGTTTGTGCTTATGAGAATCATGATCCCCACGCTCCAACCCATTTACCTGATTACACAAAGGTTTTTGCCGAACTTTGCAGTTGGCTCTTTGTTTGGGATACTTTTAAATAGATTAGGAAATTGTGTCTTCCTAATTGTCTAAATACAGAAATACAGTGTATGGATGGGAGATTGTAGAAATGGCTTATTTTTAAATTTTTATTGGATTAAATTTTTTTAGTTTTACAAAGTAAAATTCACTCTTTGGTATACAGTCCTCATAGGTGATAAACACGTGGTCTTATAACCACCCCTGTAATGAAGATAATAATTCTGTCTCCCCCATTACTCCTTGTAGTCCAACTCTCCCCCCAGCTGTAACATTTGGCAACCACTTACCATAGCCTGATGCATTTCAGATTCATTCATGTTGGTATGTGTATCAGCAGTTGGTTCCTTGTATTGCAGACTACGATTATATGGGCGGCACCATTTTATCCATTCACCAACCGGGAGACACTTAGGTTGTCCAGTTTTGGACAATTAAGAATAAAGCTGCTCCAAAAACATTCTCCTGCAGATCTTTGCTTAAACATAGGTTTTCATTTAACTTGGATAAATGAAACCGCCAAACTCTTGTCCAAAGTGGCTATGCTGTTTTGTAGTGTATGAGAGAGTTCCAGTTGCTACACATTCTTGACTTGGTTTTGTCAGCTTACAAAAATTGAACCATTCTAACAGGTGTGTGGTGATATCTCACTGTGTTTTTTTTTTCAACTTATGACTACCATTTTGTTATAAAGGATACAACTCAGGAACAGCCGAATGGTGGTGAAACAGAGAGCAAAGGTGGTGGGTGGAACTTTCATGCCCTTTCAGGGCATGTCACTCACTGAGCACTACGATGTGTTCACTAACCTGGAGGTTCTCAGAATCTCATTATTCCAGAGTTTTTTTGTTTTGTTTTTAAAAATTTTTTATTTAAATTCAATTAATTAACATTTGGTGTATTAGTTTCAGAGGTACAGGTCTGTGATTCATTGGTCTTCTATAACACCCAGTGCTCATTACCTCACGTGCCCTCCTTAATGTCCATCACCCAGTTACCCCATTCCCCCATCCCCTACTCCCTCCCCTCCGGCCACCCTCAGTCTGTTTCCTATGATTAAGAGTCTCTTGTGATTTGTCTCCCTCTCCGATTTTGTCTTGTTTTATTTTTCCCTCCCTTCCCCTATGATCCTCTGTTTTGTTTCTTAAATTCCATATATGAGTGACATCCTATGATAATTGTCTTTCTCTGACTGACATTTCGCTTAGCATAATACCATCCGTAGTTCCATCTGCATCGTTGCAAGCGGCAAGATTTCATTCTTTTGGTGGCTGCATAGTATTCCATTGTATATATATACCACATCTTCTTTATCCATTCATCTGTCGATGGACATCTGGGCTCTTTCCATAGTTGGGCTATTGTGGACATTGCTGCTATAAACTTTGGGATGCTGGTGCCCTACTAGATCACTACATTTGTATCTTTGGGGTAAATCCCTAATAATGCAGTTGCTGGGTCATAGGGCAGCTCTATTTTCAACTTCTCGAGGAACCTCCATGCTGTTTTCCAGAGTGGCTACACCAGCTTGTATTCCCACCAACAGTGTAGGAGGGTTCCCCTTTCTCTGCTTCCTCACCAACATCTGTTGTTTCCTGACTTGTTAATTTTAACCATTCTGACCAGTATTAGGGGTGGTATCTCATTGTGATTTTAATTTGCACTTACCCCAGTGACTAGTGATGCTGAACATTTTTTCATGTGACTGTTTACCATCTGTTTATCTTTGGTGAAGTCTGTTCAAATCTTTGGCTCATTTTATTCTTTATTTTAAAACTTTTTGAGTTTTTTTTTTTTTTGGCTGGGTACAGTACACTTTATTGGTGATACACTTTATTGATGATTGAGGGGCTCCCCGAGTCCCTCACTTTCTTTGGGGTTCTGGGATGGAAACTGTCTAGAGGTCATGAGATTCTCATTGTACGAGGGGTGAGTTGGGGAAAGGAATCCCCAGCAGCTGAGGGCCTTTCTGTCTCTTCTCTTGCTCTCCCTGGTGCTGGTGATCCAGGGGGCTTTTACTCCTTGGAGGCCATATGGACCATAACATCCACCACCTGGTTTCTGTAGCCAAATTCACTGTCATACCAGGAAATGAGCTTGACACTGTGGTCATTAGGGAGAATGCCAGCCCCATCATCAAAGGTGTAAGAGCGGGTATCACTGTTAAGGTCTCAGGAGGCAACCTGGTTCTCGACTATAGCCCAGAATGCCCTTGAGGGGGTCCTCTGCTGCCTGTTTCACCATCTTCTTGATGTCATCATGTTCGGCAGCTTTCTCCAGGAAGCAGGTCAGTTCCAAGACTGACATATTGCAGATGGGGACAGGAAGTCCATGCCACTGAGCTTCCCATTCAGCACAGGGATGACCTTTCCTACCTTGATGGTGCCAGTAGAAGCAGGAATGATATTCTGGGCTGCCCCTCAGCCATCACACCACAGCTTCCCAGAAGGGCTGTCCACAGTCTTTGGTTGGCAATGATGACATGGACTGTGGTCATGAGTCCCTCTATGATGCCAGAGTTGTCACGGGTGACCTTAGCCAGAGGGGCCAAGCAGTTGGTGGTGCAGGAGGCATTGCTGACAATCTTGAGGAGGTTGTCATACTTCTCATGGTTCATGCCTGTCAGAAACATGAGGCATCAGCAGAAAGGCACAGAGATGATGACCCTTTTGGCCCCACCCTTCACGTGAGCTCTGGCCTTCTCAGTGGTAGCAGAGAGCCCAGTGGACTGGAATGTACAACATACTCAACACCAGCATCACCCTGTTTGATGTTGGAGGGATCTTGTTCTTTCTTGGAAGATGGAGATGAACTTTCCATTCGCAACAAGTTTCTTATTCTGAGCCTTGAATGTGCTGTTGAATTTGCCATGGGTGGAATCCTACTGGAACATGGAGACCACGTAGTTGAGACCTATAAAGGTGTCACTGATGGCAACAGTATATCCACTTTGCCAGAGTTGAAAGCAGCCCTGGTGACCAGGCGCCCAATATGACCAATTCCGTTTACTCTGACCTTCACCATTGTGTCTTGGGGATGTGGCTGGCACTGCACCAGAAGATTCTGATGTCTGTTGAATGGGTTAGGAGCAGAGAGCTACTTTTGCTTATTTTAAAACTGGGGTTTTGTTTCTTATTGTTGAATTTTGAGAGTTCTTTGTATATTTTAGGTACAAGTGCTTTGTCATAGATGTGATTTCTGGGTACTTTTTCCCCAGTCTGTGGCTTAACTTTTCTCAGGTTTGAAATTTTGATGATGTTCAATTTAACAGCCTTTTTCTTTTATAAAATGTTTATGGGGCAGGATCTAAGAAATCTTTTCAAACACAAAGATTTCCACCTGCATTTTCTTCTAAATATCATGTTTTGATCAATTTTTTGTACAGTCATACCAGTTCTAAAGTACAAAGATCATATAAAATGAGTACATTGCCAGATACCAGTTCTCTCCATAGCATAAGTACCTTTTGAAAAGAAATTATATTCCCACTTCCTGTTAAAATATCACCTATACTTTGAAGGAACAGATTTTTGTGGGCTTATTCTTTGGAAAATATTGTGGAATAAGAGTGCCATAGTATTGTTAGCTTCTTTTTACAGCAAAGGCCAGGGAGTTTGGAATGTTCATCTTTTTACAGAAGAAAAAATGTATGACTTTTTTACATTTTTAAGTACTTTGATGTAAGTGTGAACCTCTTTGTGGTGTGCTGTTCTATACAAAAAATTGCAGGGATCCTACTGTGTAAATATCCTGTTTTTTAAGATTTTATTTACTTATTTTAGAGAGAGAGAGAGATAATGAGCAGGGAGAAAGGGAAGAGGGAGAGGGAGAATCTTCAAACAGACTCCCTGCTGAGCACAGGGGTTAATAGGGGCCTCAATCTCAGGACTGGAGCCAAAACGCACAACTGACTGAGCCACCCAGGAGACCCAAGTATCCCGTTTTTGTCTGTTTTTTGTTTTTTTTTTTTTTTCTAATTAAGATTAGTCTCATTACTGACATTCTGTTGCACAAAAAACAGCAGTATTCACAATATGCTGAAAGCAAAGACTGAAGGGTACCACTGTCACGCCACACACACATACAGTGAGAGCCCCACATTTCCTTCTAGATACCTGTGCACACATGACAGTAGCCCAGGGAAGATCCCAGTGGCAAAGCCCTGTGACTGTTCAGTGAAATTTTTTTTTAAAGATTTTATATATTTATTTGACAGAGACAGGCACCGTGAGAGAAGGAACACAAGCAGGGGGAGTGGGAGAGGGAGAAGCAGGCTTCCCACTGAGCAGGGAGCCCGATGCAGAGCTCGATCCCAGGACCCTGGGATCATGACCTGAGCCAAAGGCAGATGCTTAAGGACTGAGCCATCCAGGTGCCCCTGAAACTTTTTTTTTTTTTGAGTAATAATATAAAAATAGATTAAAATTTTAGGATTTTTTCCCCCTACCCTGATTGTCTTATATACCTTCTGGAGATACCTCTACCCTGGAAAGTCTTACAGTGCTGCTTCTCTCCTTCCATTCCTGATGGTCTCTAGGTGTAGTTGATGATCTGTGTTTGTTGGGGAAATAAATGCCTTGTCCTGTTACAAATAATAGAGGTGTGTTACTTTGTGTTGTCATCTTCCTGTCTGCTTTCTTCTAGAATTTATTTTCCCATAGCCACATGCTTCCAAGCTCCAAGCTTGAAGTTTATAACAAATGTTTCTTAGAAATGATGCTCCCGATTATCCATAATGTAGAACCAGGAATCATAAGAGAATATAATTTTGGAGCTGTAAGGGGACTTAGGAGGTTGATGAGTCCAAATCACTGCGAAAATCAAACCAAATAATAAGGAACTACGGTAAATGCATAGAATGGAATATGACTCTTAACAATAAAAAGGGATTTTTTTAAAGATTGTATTTATTTGGGGCACCTGGGTGGCTCAGTCGTTAAGTGTCTGCCTTCAGCTCAGGTCATGATCCCGGGGTCCTGGGATCGAGCCCCGCATCAGGCTCCCTGCTGGGAGCCTGCTTCTCTCTCTCCCACTCCCCCTGATTGTGTTCCCTTGCTCACTGTCTCTCTCTCTCTGTCAAAAAATAAATAAAATATTTTTTAAAAAAGAAAGAAAAAGATTGTATTTATTTATTTGAACAAGAGAGATGGCAGGGGGAGAGAGGGATAAGCAGACTCCACGCTGAGCATGGAGCCCGACGTGAGGCTCAATCTGACGACTCAAGATCATGACCTGAGTTGAAACCAAGAGTCAGAAGCTTAAATGAGGGTGCCACCCATGTGCCCCAGGGAATGAGCTTTTGATAAAATGCAACGACATGGATGAATCTTGGAATAATTATGCTGTGTGAGAGAATCCAGACAAAAAGCACTGTGTACTGTATGATTTCGTTTATAAAAAGGCGGAAAATGCAAGCAACACTGACGGCAGGGGCTGCCTCTGGATCAGTGGGAAAGGAGTGAGGAGGGGAGGGAAGGCAATACGAAGAAGGACGAGAGGAAACTTGTGGGTGTGACAGTCTTGATCCTAGTGATGTTTTCAGGGGTGGATACAAATAGTGCACTTTACACAGGTACGGTTTACAGTGTCACTTATCAGTAAAGCCACTTAAAGAAATAAAGGAAATCAGAGTCAATTCACCTGTGGAGTAAATATTTAGTAAATGCCTGCAGTATGCCAGATTCCTGTGCTCTGTGCTAGGGGTTCAGAGAGAGTGAAAACTTGGCCTATACTTTCAGGAAGCTCACAATCTAGTGAGGAAGTTAGAAAATAAACATATAAATTAGATCCAGTATGTTAAGTGCTATGAAAGAGGAACAGACAGGGAACAGGAGGAGTCCTGACCATGGGTGCCAATGGGTGCCTCTTCCGGGGCAGGGCAGGGAAAGCCTTACGAAAGAGAGGAAGCTGAGCCAAAGCCGGTGTAGCATTGGTCAGGTGGAAAGCCCCCCCATCTGAGGGAACATTGTGGCCAGATGGGTGAAATGCAAGTTCTAGGAGCTGCGTGTGGTTCAGCCTGACTAGAGCAAAGGACACTTTGCTTCCCTGCCAGTGCTTGGGTGTCTTTGTTCTCCAGGATAGAACTAACAGGTGGTCTCAATCCATAGTCTGTGTCCCAGGGATACCGTCTCTTCCAAACACCTAGCATAGACCTCCAGGTTTTTATGCCTGCTCCATGCTTGGGAGTTCTTCTGTTCCCCAGGAATGTTTCAAAACCCAAAGGAAAGAGCTAGTTTAGGTCTGAGTGACAGCTGGGGGGAACATCTGTTCGCTTCTTGGAGCTACACCTGGGAGCACAGGCCTCTGGTGCATTTGCATGTCGGAGGCAACCAACAATCCAGCTGCCCCCAAGGCAGTTTCTCCACACGCCAGAAATGTTGCCTTTGGTTCTGGCGGGTGGCACTGATCCCTAAAGTCCTGTATTTCTGACGGTGGCTGTCTGGTGTGCAGTGATCTGTGTCCTCTCTGGTTCTCTCCTACCCTCTGGTGCTCTATTAACCAGTCACCACTGGATTCCTCCAGCCAGGGAGTAATAGAGGTCATGGGAGAGTCCCTTATTTGTTTGTTTGTTTTTAGAGTGGTTTTCTGAGAAGATAGGATGTTGGATTCAGAGTACGATTGTCAGACCACATTAAAAATGCAGGCAGTGGTGCAGAACACGGATGGCTTATGTCAGCCAGACATTTCAGTGTAACCAGAGGAGAGAAACACGGCGAGGGCCTGTGTTAATGGAAGTAGATGCCAGACTGCATGGTAAGGTCTGGCTCACATTTCTCCTATTCCCTGCCACCCTCAGCCGGAAGAGAGCAGCTCATATTTAAGTTAGAATTTAAAATGGGATTGCTGCTTAATGAGCATTCCTGTGATCTAGAGATCAAGTTGCTTACATCTCGAAAGGAGAGCTCCCATGCTCCCAGTTGGGGGGATTTTTACTCTTAGGGCAGTAAGGATTTACAGTAGGTGAGAAGTGCAGTTTTGGTGGTGTATTCTTTCTTGCCTTGGGGATTCTTTGCCATCTTCTCAGGGTTGGACCAAGAGGACAGGCAAAAGTGCTTGCACTGATTTCCCTAACCAACGGGAGGAACGCTGTGGCCAGCACAGATCCCTGGAATCAAGTGGGTCCAGCAAAAGGCCAATGTCGATTAACTGGATGGATTAATAAAACTGATGGTGTCAGGAGGGAAGAAGTTTCCAGTGATAATAGTGGAGTTTGGTTTTTCTATCTTCTCACCTGGGCTGATGAAAATAGTCCGAGTATGGGCTGACCCAAGCTCTGTGGCTCTGTTTATTCTCTCCTCTTGTCCTCCCCCATGCTAGCTGCCAGCTCGGCTATTAAATGGCTCAGTGCCTTTTTTTTTTTTTTTTTTTTGCTGTGTCAATCCTGGAAGGTCATGGCTGTTGTGATTTGGGGCTAGTTTCCTGAATGGGTGGGTGAAATGGATCTCTAACTATCGATTTGTTTTCTTGCATTTCAGTCGTTCCAAGGAAGTCAAGGACGAGCATACCTCTTTAACTCAGTGTGAGTGTCTCTGGTACATCCATGGTTTGGTGCAAATTTTGTCGGGTGTGGGGAGAAGGAGCGCTCGGTGATAATTAAGCAATGGTCCCTGCCCCTCTCTGCCATGATAAAAGACCTACGAAACATTACTCTCCACAGTAGGTAGCCAATTATCTTTGGGGAATTTTGGAGGGGGGCAGCATCTTTGGCTAAAAATAATACATTTACCACCCACAGTAGGCACATCAGAGGGCCATAGGCTCATAGGGAAGTGCTTTGGAGAGCCTCATCATGGAGGCTTCAGAACGAGGTCTAAGGTGAGTCATCTCCTTAGACCTTAGAGAGGAGGTCAAATAGAAGACATGGAGATCTGCAGGAGCTGGGACTGGAGGAGAAGGCCTGGGCAGTGAAGGCCTGCCCACTGTATTCGCGGCCTAGAGGGCTCTCCCTGGCTGTGGGGCGTGTCATTTATAGCCTCTTACCTGGGGAAGGAAGGTGAAGCTCACACAAGTGTGGTGAGTTGGCAGAATGGCGGTCTCGCATGTTCAGCTGGAGATGACACGGGGCTCATTCATCCTTGCAATCAGGGACAGGACTATGCAGATGTCACATTTGACATCTTCAGCTGTGTTCAGTCACCAGTGAGCACTGAGCTGAGGACCCATGCTCCTGGCTTTGGCCTTCACAGTGTGGCCATCACTTAGTCCCCTTAGGTCACACAAGGCTAGAAGGATTAGTTAGAAACATTCCAAGCAAATTCTCAACCATATAGACATTTTTTTTTTTGTAGACTCACTGAATCAGAACTTGCGGATCCCAAATGCATTTCAACAGAGATGTTTCCACGTGGCTGCATTTTAGGGGCTGTTACCACGTTTGGTCATAAACAACGCCCTTCTCAGTGTTGGCTTCCCTTGAGGCATCCATGCTTGTGCTCAGTCATTTTCTCACCGCAAGCTCAGCTTTGAACGACCGAGGCTTAGTGTGTGACTAACTACCCGTTGTCTCTCTCTCCATCCCTTGGCACAGAGTTAATGTGGGCTGCGGGCCCGCAGAAGAGCGAGTGTTGCTAACAGGACTCCACGCAGTCGCAGACATTTACTGTGAAAACTGCAAAACCACTCTGGGCTGGAAATATGTGAGTACTGAGGAGTCTGGTCGGGTGGCAAGAGGGCTGTGAAGGGAGTAGTTGAGAGCCTCGTGCTGGAAGATTGCTTTCTTCTCCTGGCTTCCTGTGGCCTTGTGGGGTTATCTTAGTCCAGGAGCAGGCAGCTGAACCCAAAGAGCAGTTCCTGGCATGCTCCTGTCTGCCACACGCATTCTTCCCTTTTCTCTGACAGTCCTGTTCTCCTACTCATTCCTTCGCAACTGCCCCTGAGATGGACAGATACACACACACACACATCTGCTTTACAATTTTTTTATTATTATTATTATTATTATTATTAACAACAACAGCACATAACATTTCCCTTACTGTGGGAACTTAACCGTGTTCCAGGCCTGTATTATTTTATGTACTCATCACAGCATTCTTAGAAGGTAGGTCATATTTTAATCCCTATTTTATGGATGAAGAAACGAAGGCATAGGGAGGTGAACAGTCTATCCGATGTTTTCTAGCCATTACATGGCCAAACTGGGATATAGGCATCTGGGAGTCTCACTACAGAGCCCATCCAGTAAATGTCCCCCAAACATCACTCAGGTCCTAAGCCCTGTGCTAGCATCATCAAACGTATTAATTAATGTCCACTGTTAGATATAGTCATGGCTGGGATCTCCCTACTGGACATTTGTTCCTTCACTGTTTAACTCAATAAGTATTTTTAATGCCTTCATGACACCTAGAGTGAGCAGTCCTTTGTCAGGGTGAGAGGAGGTATAGGTGATCAGTGAAAATAAACTTTTGTTGTTACTGCTGGTAGATACATTAATTACTGGCAGATATCTTCACGTGCTTTTTTCTGTCCAGTCATGGTAGGGATATTGAGTCTTCCTGTCTCTGGGAGGACAGTTTATTCCATGTAAATGCTACAAATTCCCTGTCCCATCAGTTGCCCAGGGGCAGTGTGGGACTGGCTCAGATGATCTGTGGTTAGGTAGCTTTTAGTTAGCTTGGGAAGAGCCTGGAGGAGTTGTCAGAACTGCCCACGGAGTGATAATGATGTGTCAGTGTAGGTTTGTTGATTGTGACAAAGACTGCGGGACTCCAGGAATGGGGGAGGCTGCCCATTATGTGGGAGCAGGGAGTACAGGGGAAACCTCCTTGCCTTCTGCTCCTTTTTGCTGTGAACCTAAAACTGCTCTAAAAATATGAAGAAGTCTATTTAAATAAAAGAGATGTTGAGCAAAAGAAGCCCGATATACAAGTATGATTCCAGGGATGCCTGAGTGGCTCAGTCGTTAAGCATCTGCCTTCGGCTCAGGTCATGATCCCAGGGTCCTGGGATCCAGCCCTTGCTCAGCTGGAAAACTGCTTCTCCCTCTCACGTTCCCCCTGCTTGTGCTCTCTCTCTCCCTGTCAATCTCTGTCAAAAACAAAAACAAAAACCTGATTCCATTTAACCAAAGTTTAAAAATGTGCAAATCTTCACTGCCATGGGGAGAATCTACAATGGAGCGGCATTGCCTTTACATCTTGTCTTTCACATCTCCCTTGAAATGTTCAGAATTAGAAGGAAACCCTGATGGCATGTTTCATGATGTCAAGATGGTCACAGATCCCTATGGTTGTCCTGATTGCTTCTTGAGGGAAACCTGGCCTTGGCTCTTCCCTGGATGGCCGGCGGCACCCTCTGGGTGATCTGGGGGCCACAGTTCAGGTTGTGATTATTCAGAAATGTTCTGCCCTTCTGTTTCTCCAACCTCTTGGTCATCTTAATCCATTGGAGATATGCAGGATTACAGACGGAAGATAAATCTGAGTTGGCTGGTTTTGCTCCTTACTTCAGGTAAAATGATTCAGTCCTTTGACAAAAGTTTATTAAAAGACTTCGTGTTGGATACAAAAGTAAATGTGATCTGCCCTTGAAGCTGTTTATAGCCATGATATCAAGGAGGAAAGCTACAGGAAAACAGGTAAAACAGCTTGACAAGCATAGTGATATGCACAGGACAGTGGGAAAACTCCATCTCCCCAAATATTTATTGATTACCTCTCACGTCCCAGGCCCATGCTCCAGTCTCTCATTCCATTATTTCTTCTGACCCTCACAGAAATCCTGTGAAGTACTTTTTAATAATTCTCCGAGTTTTGTAAACAGAAAGTATGCATTTGTAAACGCAAGTGGTTAAGTGATGCTTTTGGGGCCAGAGTTCAGTCTGGGATGTTCTGCAGACTCCACATCTGGTGTTCTGTCCAGTTAGGACATTTTGCAAGTGTCCTATGGCTTGGGGGCTGTTGAATTTTTTTTCCTTTTGGCTTTGTTGTTGTTGTTTAATAGGGATATATTCTTACTTTCCTAGTTTCCTTTTTACCTCCCCCCATCCTGAACACACAACCATGGAACAATAGGTCTTATTCTTGAACCACATTCCTTTGTTGTGTATACACACACACAGACACACACGGAGCTGAGGAATAATGAAGTGTCAGGGAAATGACTGCTGAGTCCACAGCTCTTGTGTGTGTGTGTGTGTGTGTGTGTGTGTGTG
>ML105091.1:0-22695 GCA_003697995.1 Taxidea taxus jeffersonii | reverse complement strand
TGTGTGTGTGTGTGTGTGTGTGTGTGTGTGTGATGTGTTTGCACATTTTCTTTCAGCGCCCCTCCCCTCTCCACTTTGTGGAATGATTCTTCTCTCAGCGAGAGGCTCAAGTGTGAGCCCTTATTCAGAGTCCCAAATCCCCAGAGCTCTAGGAACAGAGGATGCATTTCATACAAATGTTGCCCAGAAGCTACAAGAGGCAGGAGGGTTGGGTCCCTTCATGAGTTGGAAGGCCAGGAAACAGAGCTGATGTCCACTGCTTCTGCATATCGAGCTCAGCCATCTAATGACTGTGATCAATGCTTTTCATACGATATACCAACATGTTTTTATACATCTATACCTGGGAATAAAATACGCTTTGAGCCTCTACCTGTGTGGGGCTTTTTGTTGTTGTTGTTTAATATCCCCCTGTGTGGTTTACTGGCCTGCAAGCCCACCCACAGTATTGTAAATTTAGGATGGTTATCTGCTAGCTGGTTTCTGTTGCATTTTTCTCTCTGGAGGCCTGGCAGCTGGTGGAGCTTGAGGACTGCCAGGTTCTTCAGGCTGGAGTCCGTGGAGCTCCTTACTCCCTGGAGAAAGGCAGTGAAGGAAAAGCAGACTTAATACACTTGACATAGAAACAGCAAGATAAACAAGAGAGAGACCTATTTGGCTCCCCAATACTTAGTACTCTCCCTGAGTGTGTGGAACAAAGTGCAGTTGAGGGTTCTGCATTAGAAACTTGACGGATACATCCATAGAGTACATTCCTGGTTAGCATCCCAAACCAAGTTCCCTCGGATTTTATACAGACACACGCGCATGCACAGGCACGCGCGAGCACACACACACACACACACACACACACACACAGCAGTTTCTTATTGAAGACCTATTATCTGGCAAGCAGTCTTCTAGGCATAAAGGATACAGCAATGAACAACGTAAATGAACTCTGCCCGCCATGAAATTTGTGTCACTGTGGTGAGAGACAGTAGCTACAGTAGATGTGCAGGTTGTACTGTGGGTTTGAAAATGATAAGTGTCGGGGCGCCTGGGTGGCTCAGTGGGTTAAAGCCGCTGCCTTCGGCTCAGGTCATGATCCCAGGGTCCTGGGATCGAGCCCCGCATCAGGCTCTCTGCTCGGCAGGGAGCCTGCTTCCTCCTCTGTCTCTCTCTGCCTGCCTCTCTGCCTGCTTGTGATCTCTGTCAAATAAATAAATCTTTAAAAAAAAAGAAAAGAAAAGAAAATGATACGTGTCGTGGAGAAGGATGAAGCAGGAAGGAGGGGCGAAGAGAGAATTCAGGGGTAGAAGTTGTGCTTTTGAAGTAGAATAGGTGGGGAAGACCTTGCTAAGATGGTGACATTTGGGCAAAGCCTTAAATGATGAGAGATCCTGAAGAAATTCTATGGTAAATATTGAGAAAAATGTTTCAGATACTTAAATTGCAAAATATTGAAACTTGGTTGTAAATATTGAGAGTCCCAGTGCTGCCTCAGAGCTGGAGCTCAGTGGCATGTTCGAGTGGCAAGAATGCTCTCATTCCGGGTGAGGCTGATCCTGATTGCTCCCATGCTACAAGTCACCTACTTGTCTTTGGTCATTCGGTGTCTTTTCTCTTCTTTTGTGTCTCCTAGGAACATGCCTTTGAAAGCAGCCAGAAATATAAAGAAGGCAAATACATCATTGAGCTAGCACACATGATCAAGGACAATGGCTGGGACTGATCGGAGGGTATCCACCTAATCCAGTGTCCACGTGAACGCCATCCAACCGAACATTCTACCCAAGCGTGAGAGAGTGACTGAACACTTGGTTCCATCCATTTAGGGGCCTTGCCATCTGGGGCATTCTCCCACCCTGACACCATCTTTCTGGTGACTGGCCTCTAAATCTTTGTCTCTCTGTCTCTTTGCTTTGTATCTGTTTGTGAATTGATCCTGGCTTCTCTCTCTGTTCTAGTGTTGGCTGAAAACAAAACAACAAAAGGAACAGATACTTGACCGCATGGCGGCAGCCCACCTTGATCAGGGCCCTAGGACCTGTATAAGAGCTGCCTGATGGCCTCTTGTCGGGAGAGCAGTGGCACAGCACGGGGGTGTGAGGAAGGGGAAAGGAGAGAGCCTTGAGTGTCCCAGGGGTGGGCAGGGTATGGGCTGTTAGAGGTAGGAACAAAATTGTGCTGCTCCCAGAGTCCTGGTAACTTAGGCTTGAAATAATCGACTTGTCTAAAAGGACAAAGAGAAAAAAAAATACCTCATGACTGCATTCTCTCTGATCAGAAGCTTCTGTTCCTGATACCGACGGTGCCAGGTTAGTGTATGAGCCCAAGAACTGGCCCCAACTCCAGGGGGTCAGGGGCCTGGTTCTCTTGCGTTGAGTTGGGGGTGTTGTGGAAGCAGAGGGTGAAAAGCCCAGGTGGTTTTGATAACTCCGATGCCTCACTGCCCCTTTGGGTAATCTTTGCCTCTTCAGTACCGTAGGTGAGAAGAGGGGGACTGCCATTTGCAATGGGGGCAAGATCCAAACATCCCAAAGGCTTTGGCCACCAACCAAGTAAAATCGGTAATTGAGGAGGACAGGGAACAAAGGGGACGGTAGTTCAGGAGCTCCTACAGAAATGGCTCAGATACTGCGCCAGAAACAATAAAAAGTAGAACCAGTTAGCAATTCTGACTATCTAACCTTTTTTCCTGACCCTTAGTAAGAGAAGAGCCTTGTGGCAAGGAAGGGGGTGGGGTGGGGCAATGCTGGGAATAGTTCAGAATTGAACCATGACAGGTTTAGTGCATCTTTCCCCTTTGGTATGCAGTGGCTTCAGTGAGCTCAGCAATTCTTTGTACATAGAGTTTTGGGTGTTTTTCTCTAGTTCTATCCCCATAGAATTGTGGAAAACAAAGTCCCAAGGCTTTGAGCTTAGTGATAACCTGGCCAGTAGATTCCTCATGCCCCTGGAGCTGTTCTCGGGACTTGAATGCTTTGTGTGGAGAGAAATTGTCAAAGTGGTCCATTAGTGGGGAGGGCCTGGGTGTGATGTCCACCATCAAGTTACAAATTCCAATATTAGCCCCTGCCTCCCATCTCGCAACCCAAACCAAAGTTCTTTACATTAAGGAAATGGAGAACAAATCCTTACTAAGTCTCCTGAGAGAAAGGAGTTTGTTACAGTTAACCAACACTGTGCAGTGTATTCTACCAACAGCTAAGCCAGTACACTGTGCACGACCGAAACTCATTTCACCGAGTTAATTTTATTGCTTAGACCGAAAATGTAATCAATGTTAAGATATGTGCAGGTTATGTTAGGTAATTCTCAGCATCTCATTCTCTAAGTAGGCTGATCTTATAGGAAAATTCACCTTAAAAGTCACAGAAGAGTGACTTTGTAGAGACAACAATCTGTAAAATGGATTCATCAGGATTCAAGCAGCCAGCGAGGGACATTTCCAGAATCCAGACAAATTCCCGTAGGGAGTGAGTCCCTGGTGGAAATGCCTTGTCATGTCACTGTGGTCTGATTGCAGAAGGGGGACCCGAGCTGGGGAGCTAGGCGTGGTCCTGCCCTGGAGGGTGACTGACTCAGGGTGGACAGGCAGCTGGGTGGCTCCAGGCTTAGCAGTAGATGGCTTCTGTGACACAAAAGGATTCTTAGAAATTGAATCTTATTCCCAGAGGCTTTTAACCCACATGTTTTGGTACTTCAGCAACCCTGGGAGATTAAGTGCTCCCCACAGTACTAAAAAGCAGACTGAGGTTCGGAAGAGGCATTTCATTTCCACTCCCAAAGAAAGAGTTCTGGCTCCCAGGGCCAAGATCTCGATGAAAAACATTTTCAACTCTCACATTCCTAAGCTGGCTTGCCAGCACAAAAACCATAGATCCCCCTTTCTGTCTGTGCTGAAGGTAGTGGCCTCCACTTAAAAATTTTGATTAGCCCCTTTGCTCAGGGAATGTCCTGGCTGTTGATACTCCTTTCCATAGAAAGAAAATGGGGGTTAAGCATGGGTAGGGGTTTTGTCTTTGATATGAAAATGGAATGTGGTGACATAGAAACCAGACACGGGGTGCCCTAGAATTTTCAAGGGGCAGAGGAGACCGATGTGCCACTGTTCTTCCTTGGGGATGAGGCCTCTGACTGTTGCATGGATCAGAGCAGGCTCCAGTTAGACCCAGGTTCTGGTTTTGGTTTTGGTTTTGGTTTTCCAATTCTTACCCATTGAGCATCCAATGGGTGTGTGGCACCATATTTGGTGCGAAAGATCTGAGTAGAATGTTGGTTTTTCCATAACTACAGGGGAAAAAAACAACTCATTAGGCTTTTCCCTTTGTGTCAATGAAACCAGAAGTGCTTCTTATAACTTCAGCTCCATTCATGGTTTGTCTACCTAACGTCAAGCAGTATTGGAGAGACCACAGCTGAGTGATGGAGACACATCAACTCATGGCCTCAGTCAGTTCATTCTTTAATTTCCTCACCAAATTATTGACTCAGAGCATAACCAAAGACCTCATCCATTCACCCCTGGCAGGTTCAGGGAATTGGAGTATGACGGTAAAGCCTAGGCGGGGTTCGGGGAGTAGGGCAGGGGAAAGGGCGAAGTGAGAAAGGGAAAGGCATGAAGATCTATACCTCAGCCAGCAGCTGCCTTCTTTGCAACTGAAGTCCAGCTGGCCAACCCTCTAGGTCCATCTCCCCTGTGCTGTCCTAGGTCATGTGGCCTCGGTGGCCCTGGATACATGGAGACCCCAGGATGTTAGTCTCAGGCTGTGATGGACTGATTTGACATAAATCAAATACAGCCAGACTTGATGGCCCCAGATTGTCAGCTGGGCCTGATTGAGTGCTGCCCCAGCTCCGAGACAGCAAGATCATGGAGATGGGATAAATCTTGGCAGGTGGGTCAGTGTGTGAAAAAGAGGTGTCCCCTTTAGAAAAAGATTTTCAAGTGGATATATATATGAAAAAAAAAAGTTGCTTGTGAAATATACTTTTGTAAATAATATTTAATTTTTTAAATAATATATTTGGTGCTGTTTTCTCAGATCCCCTGAGAGCACTTTTTATTTTCATTTTTAAATTCTATGGTTTCCTCTGCATTTCTTGAAGTATATATTAAGGGAAACAAGTGATCACCAATATACTCTTTTAAAAAAAAAAGATCTGTATCACTTTTGTCCGGACAGAGGCAATAAAGCAATGCCTCTCTGCTCCAACCCCCCCCCCCCAACCACCCCTGGAACAGACTCTGTAGTTCATTACCAGGTTAAGAATTGAAATAGTTTCTTGCACCAATATTGGCTAAGAAAAAAAATAAAATAAAATCAGATTTAGTAACAGCTTAGTGATTCCTCTTTTTGGAAGAATTTCCAACAAATCAGAATCTTGTTTTTAATGTGTGTGTGTGTGTGTGTGTGTGTAAAAAGCACTTTGGACTGTGCCTCCTGTTTTCTTTTTTATTGGGGACAGTATACCTACAGTTTACACCTTGGGCACATAAGGCTTTCTTCTTTTTCTTGCTGGTTGTTTTGTTTCTGAGTGGACCAACAGCACAAACCATGAGGATTTTGATTTTCTGAGTGTGGAGCTATTGCCACTTTGCTCCTTTTTCTTTGTGTGCTCAACTTTCCCAGATGGTAAAGGAAATCTATTGTTTGTGAAGATCAAGCGGAATCAAATCTGCGTGTTTCTAACCGACATGTGTGTGCGCTCCTTACATACCATAGGGTTCCGGTTGTTGTAGAAGCCATGTCTGGTTTGGGTTGAAAGAACATCAGTAATATAATACACATACCTTGTAAGTAAACAGTTTGTTTTATTTTAAGGCCATACTGCCTCAGGTTCAGGAAGAGGCTGGGAAATCAAATCTTGAACACAATCAACTTAACATATTTTAAGAGTCTGCCTTGCATGAGGAAACATGCTAGTAGTGGTCAAGGTAGAGGAGAGAGATGTTTCATTTTCCTAAGCAAAATACAGTCATGAAATCTGCCAGCAGTGAAAGGTAAAGCCAAGAAGAAACAAACTATTCCCATCATCAAATTCAATCTGCCTGTATATTTTTATATAACATTTTGGTGAAAGTGAGAGTTGGTTCCCTTTTCAACCTGCAGAGACTATCTTTAAATACAGAATCTGTCTATTTATGCTTGTGTTTACAAACTGTATTTGTTGGGTTTGGGTTTTGTTATTTTCCCTTTTTTTTTTTTTTGGTGGCATTTTTCAGGTCACTTTGCTTCAATAACAAAGATAATTATTTTCAAATAATTTGTTTTCACCTCTTCCTGTATTTGTACATAGTGGTTCAGTATTAGAGAAAAGTGCATTGTGTCTGTCATATTTCCAATCTGTGTTGGTGCTCATTTGAGAAAATAAAGTTTTCAAATATTCTTTGGAGGGCTCTTCTGTCGTAATTGACCCAGCATGTTTTATCATGACTTTTAACATTGAAAGTAACTGAAAAGCCTGTAAGAGGTCATCTGCCTAACCCCATTCACAGAGCTCTGACTGAGAGACCCTGCGGGGTTGTTTACTGCAAGGACAGTTGGCCAATTAATGAATAAAAATCCGGTCTCCTGCTTATTTGCAAACGCTTCTCTTATCTTCAGATATCAGAAATGCCTGAGTGAACTTTAGGATTTCTGTCTACTAAGCCCCATGTCTTAAATTCTGCAAACTTTTCTGTTTATACCAATTTCTTTGGGGGAAATTGGATTGCATTAAGTGAAGAGATAAAAGAATTGTAAAACCACAAAATTAGGTGACAAAGAGGCAGCATTATCTCTGAATAATTGGCTAACAAAGGGAAAGAAGTAGTCAGAGTTACAGTATATGGAAAATCAAGTCTTCTCACTGAGCAAATATTTATTAAACATCTGTTAGGTCTATAGGCACTGGGTGAGGCAGTTGTACCATTCTAGTAAATCGTCTGTTTTTCTTTTCAACTCCAGTATCTTCCATATGCATAGCCTTGCATAACCAGGCAGCATCCACAGTTGTGTATTCTGGTGCCTTCATTTAACAGACTAAATATTTTTGCCTAGACTTCAGCTTTTTCGAAAGCTTGCCTCCACAGCTTACAGTGTTCTCACCTTATATAGGCAACTTAAATAGTGAAGAAAGAGGATATTACAACCGCCCAAATGTGTGTCTGTATTTGTGTGTTTTCACATTGGTGAGAGTATTTTAAAAGCCTATTCTTTATAAAATAAGAAATAACCTTGTCTTCCCATGAATTTTCACCCTCCCATTCTGGGCCTAGCTGCAGTTGACTTTTATTTATCCTTGAGGGAATTATCTTACTCCCGTGACCTGTTTTGCTTCAGTGGATGTGTCTGTTATCATTTCATTCTTGTTTGCCTTTGGCAGACCAGGAGGAGAGAAAAGATAACATGTGTGGGAGACAACTGGTTCCAAACCAGCAATTCTTGGGTCCTCTCCCTTCCAAGCTCTTACACCGCAGTGTCTGTCCAGGACATCAGGCCTGTCCCTGGGTAGGGTGCTTTGCCTATGTGACCTCATTTAAGATCATGGTTGGGAGGCAGTTCCTCACATCATCCCAGGAGTCCTCACCACCCTATGGGAAAGCAGTGATAAATGCCGATTATTCCCATTTTATAGATGGTGCAACTGAGGTCAGGAAGGTTTCATGGGAATGACACAGTCAGGAATCATACATAGGCTGGCTTCACCACTCTGTGTTCTTTCCTTGTGCTGTGTTCTAAATGTCAGCCTCTCTCTTCCTCCAGCCTTCTTAATTCTTGTGTGGCTTCACAGGACAGTTTCTCAGTCTGCCCATCGTAACTGCTTAGTATGTGAGGGGTCAGGGAATGTGAATCAGCAAATTAATGTTAAGCAGAGCCGCAAAGGTCACTGCTACCTGAAAAGTATGTGTGTTCCATAGCTGAATGTAAGCTGGGCTTTGTTGTTTTTAATACTCAGAGGTAGATCACGTGTAATCCTTGGCCCCTTGATTAATAGTAGGTACTTAACAGCTGCTTGGTGAACATTGAATTAATGTGGATTCAAAATCTGTTTAGTATGTTGGTATCCCAAAGAGGAGAAGAGAGGAGGTTAGCATTGAATGTTTCCTGTGTAAGGTGAATGGCTACGAACAGTCCGTTTACTATTTGCATTTATTTATTCAGCAAGGACTTTTTCTGGACATCTATTATGTGCCTAGTCTAGTCAGGAAACTAATTCCAGGGAGCAGAGAATCAGTGGTACCAGCTGTACCCCGTGGGAGAACAAAGGGTTATGCGTGGCCCTCCCTAGCTGGGGAAATCTCCAGCCACATCAGCGACCAACCCCACCGGCAGCTGTTTCCTGTAGAAGCAAGTGCACATAAATCCTTTCATCTGAACCTAGAGCAGGGCACAGGGCAACCTCTGGGGTTAGTGCGCCTGATTTCAAATACTGGTTTCACTTAGTAAAAAGGTCATCTATGGAAAGAGCTCAGCCCAGTGCCTGGCACATAGCAAGGAATCAGTAATAACAATGGTTGCTATGATTACAGAGTGCTGTTATGAAGTGGCCTGTTAGATTTCATTTTTATTTCCATTATTTACTTAATTTTGCAATAGTCCTGTGAAGCAGATACTCCCATTTTACAGAAGACAAAACTGAGGTTTCGAGTGTAAATAACATGCTCATGGAAGAGCTGGGATATTTAAACTCTTGTTCTGATTTGAAGCCTCCCCCCTCCCCCCAGCTCCTCCACCACACGCCCCCTCCATTCTGTGGCCCCAGCCCACTATTCAGGAAGCAGGAATAACCACCAGATATGAAACTTCCTGACAGATGAGACCAAGCACACACCCAGACTGTCCTGAGTGTTTTGTTGACTCCCGTTTTATTCTTTTTTTCATGAAATAGAAATTCTGGCTTTTCCATTGGAAGCCAGGAGCTTGGACCTGAGGAAGAGTTGAGTTGTATCATACCTTTAAAATATTTTATAGGATTTCAGGCCTGTTGATTGCAGGGCTTTCATTCTAAGAGGAAGAAGTGTTGCTTCCAGTTGTTCAGATTGGTAGAAAAGATAGAAATGAAAACCATGCCCATGCAGAAGTGACTAAAGTATCCTAACGTATAGCACATTTCTGTGGGGAATGATTGCGGAATGTTTGGAAGTCATGTGGCATGAAAATACTTCTAATCTCCCCAGGTGATAATGGGATCATTTTAATCAGAGACAGGAGAGCTTTGGGAAAGCTGTGTTTTTCAAGGCGCTAGCAAATCACTTGAAAACTATGACAGAACTATTGAGTTGTATTTATTTTTAATTAAAACCATGCTAATGGTTTATTCCAAGCTCAGAAATTACCAGGGTTGAGTAGAAAGAAGGTTGGCTTTGGAGTCGGACAGATGGGGATTTGAAGCTTCATTGCATGCGTATCTATTAATCACTTTGAGGAAGTCCCTGCAATTCTCGGGAATGGTTTCTGTGATCTGTAAATCAGGGATACCAGCAGCCACACTTAAGTTATTGTCAGGATCAAATAACAGCCATGAAGTGCCCAGCACATTGCCCAGATCAAACAGGCCTTACCAAGTGTCACTCGCCACTCCCCCGAGGACAACTGTTAGCACAGAGGATAGTGAGGATCAAAATTCATCCATCTAGCCCACCTCTACAAAGGAGGAGAGGAGGTTTAGTCAACACCTGGTGGGCCTGGGAATTAGCAGACTGGCCTTAGAACCCAGCACCCAGGTGACCAGGCTAGTGGTCCCTGCTCCATGCTACTTGCTCTTAGCTCCAGGGGGTGAACATGTATGGAAAGAAGAAAAAGGGCATCAACTAGAAAAACTTTCTTGAATTTAGAATCTTGTTTGAGAATTTTTATAGTAACCATCTTCGGTGGTCTTCAGTCAAGCATAATTTGCTTTGTGTTCTTGCACCCCCGCCTTGATAGGCAACACACAGAAGGACAGAATGCTCTCAGATCTCACTCACCTCCCCAGCCTCTCCTGGACTGCCTGCCCCTAATGCTAGTTTCCAGAGCAAGGCCCCACCAGCACAGCAACTAAGCAGGGATGTTTTATTTATGGCTTTAATAATGGAGTCTCTTGGGAAAATTCGGTTTCCCATTCCCAGAAGCAAAAAATCCATCCACAGAATGTTCTTAAAATTTATTACCATTTGTTTTCTGTTCCCTACCACATTCTTTGAGCCACCTTAATAGACTTTAAAATGTCCCTTCACAAAAGTGGGATAACCTGAGCTGTCGGTCATTTGCCTCGCATGTTGTGTACCAGACCGGCACAGTGTCAAAAGTTAAGAATATAGGTTGATAATGTTGCCGCCGGTGACATAATCCTATGTTGAACATGCTGTGTTTATGACCCAAACTGCCGCCAACCCAGAAGGAGCTTGTTTTAGCTTTGTCCAGTTCCCCATCCCTGATTTCCACTGCCACTGAAAGAGCAGCACCCACTTCTCCTGGAGGCACTCAGGCTTGAAGTTGTTTCCATGGTGACGAGACAGCCCCAAGACTCGGGTTTCATTTCATTTTATATCTCAATGATATTATAAAGAAATTGCACCAGTAAGAATGCCAGCCATCTGAGGGAGGAGGATTGAGGAAAAGAAGAGCCACTCACCTTCTGGGACCCTACCTATCAGAAGAGCTCCTGTGGGAGTTTGTGTTTAACAAGAGGGTGTGGGTGGTCATCTTGTAAAGGAGAAGTCAGTGTCAGCACAGAGATAACTGGTTAGGATCTGTTGTGTCCAAGGCCTTGGATATTTCATCTTGCCTGGGGTAGAACCAGGGTTAGCCTGAGGGGGACTTGGTAGAAAAAGCTATACCATGAGGCAGGCAGAATTCCACATGAGAAATGCCTGTAAAGATCCTTTGCCTGTGGGCAGGACAGTAACTGGCAGGTGGGGACTGAAAAGCAGGCTTCCAGGCTCAGTTTAGCTCTGTAACCTTGGCTAGTTGGTTCCCTTTTGAGGCTCCGCTGACTGACCTGTGAAGAGAAAGTTGTGGTAAGAACTAAGTGTGATAACATACACAAGTGCTGAGATGGACCCTAGCTCCCTAGAGCTGAAGAAACATTGTCATTTTAATAGTAGTGGTGAAGCAAGGCAGGGATGTGTGTCCTTCTAAGCAGAAAAATGCATGTGAATCACTGAACAAATGAGAAGAATCTTAAGATGGTTTAGAACTATCCTTTTTCATTGCATACATTTTCTCAGCATATTTTGGTAGATATTTCTTCATATTTGGCAAATAGTATATACCCCAAAGACAGTAACTTATACATTCTTTCCACAGGTCTTTATGAGCCAGACTTTGTGCTAGAGATAGACAAGATCCCTGCCCTCAGGGAGTCTTCTCAACCTGTTCAGGGAGTACTTGTTTAACAGTGGGTTGGGGGATAGGGGGTGGATAGTTGCCCAATGAGGGAAAGGTCAGAGCCACCATTGCTATTACTGGCTTGGACTGAAAAGTATAGTTGTAGAAAGGCTTCTCAGAGACCCCTTGCTGCCTGTCTTCCACTGGGTCCCTCCAGCTCTTAACGTAGGCCTGTACTGTGATCCTTACCAGATTGTATTATCTGACTCCTTCTGAGGCAGGAACCCAGAGTCTTCATGGTTGACTGCACTAGCAGCTCAGTTTATGTTTGATGAACAAATACTCATGTGGATATAAGGATGGTCATCGAACAAAAGACTTATTCCTTTCAACCCCAACCCAAGAGGAAACTAGTGTTATTTATTGACTGTTGTGGGAGGGAAAGATTGTCTTAGCTCTTAACTTCATTCCATTGGAAGCAATAAGGTAAATGAGAGAGAAGTTCAGAAGATAGGAAAGGTCACTAAAGCAGGCATGTGTTTCACATCTCATGGTGAGAGTGAAGGTTCTCAGATGTTTTCGTTGAGTCCAACCTAAGTACAAGGGGTGAGCAGCATGGGACGGCCAGCAGTCATTCATGTAATAGCAAGGAAAAGCGTCTCTCCACATGGGGTATGTTGGACGGAGCTGAGCAAGGTTTTGGGGGCACAAACATGAAGTCATTTCAGCTGGCTGCCAGAGGGTGATGTGCAGTCTGCCACCCAAGGAAAGTCCTCAGCAGTATGACCTGGTGAGGCCATGTATGGGCTCACTTAGTCATAGGTAGGGCAGTCAGTGAACATGGACTCTAATCCTTTCCATGGGGTCTCTTTAACCTTTTTTGTCTCCAGACCCCACTAATCTCTCTGATCATTTTCTTTCCCCCTCTCATCCCTATCTCTTTAATCTAGGGAATCTCTTTCAAGTAAGGTATAGAGGCAGGTACATCTTGCTTTCATTTATGGTATTTTCTCCCAAATGCTTTGTTCTTGCCTGGAATATTTTTTTCTTACCTTTGATGGCCTAAGATTTGAAACTCAAATCTTAGCCAAGGAAATACAAATCGTTTTCCAAGTCACATATAGTTTACGGATTGCAAAATTTACCCCCTTGAGGTGTATGGTTCTGAGTTTTAACAAGTGTATACAGTCACGTAACTAACCATCACAGTTAAGATATAGAATAGTTAAATCACTTCCAAAAGTTCTTTCATGTCCCTTTTATAATAAGTCCCTCCTATCTCCAGCCCCCAACAACCACTGATTTTCTGTTAATGTAGTTTTGCCTCTCCCAGAATGCCATATAATAACATAGCTCATTCAATCTGTCTTTTTTTTGTTTAAGATTTTATTTACTTATTTGAGAGGGAGAGCACACGAGTAGGGGGGAGAGGCAGAGGAAGAAGGAGAAGCAGACTCCTCATTGAGCAGAGAGCCTAATGCAGGGCTTGATCCCAGGACCCTGGGATCATGACCCGAACCAAATGCAGCTGCTTAACTGACTGAGCCACCCAGGCGCCCCAGTCCGTCTTCTTTCAAAATACTTTAACATAATACTTAGAGATTCATCCATGCTATTGCATGAATCAATAGGTCATCCCTTTTTATTGCTAAATAGTGTTCCATCATATGGATATACCACACAGTATGTTTACCAGTAATGGACATTTGTGTTGTTTCCAGTTTCTGACTATTAGAAAAAAGCTGCTATAAACATCTACAAACAGGTTTTTGTGCATATTGTATCTATATTTTAACTTCTCTTGGGAAAATCAGATTGCTGAGTTATGAGCACTGAGGCAAGTGGTTGTTTAAATTTAGAAGTAACTAACAAACTTTTTCCAAAAAGGGTGTGTCATTTTGCATTTCTTCCAGCAGTCCATGAAAATTCTGTTTGTTTATATTTCAATTTAGTCATTCTGATAGATGTGGATACTCTCTCTCTCTCTCTCTCTCTCTTTTTTTTTTTACCCGATTTCTACTGCCACATTCCTCCCATGGTATAAATGTATAGAAATTCCTATCTGACCAAACAAGGAAAAGAGCAAGGAAGAAGTTTAAAAGTGGCTTTACATGATAAGCAAAAATATCTTTTACTTCATAGAAAATGTAAAGACAAGAATGAAAAAATGAAGTAAGAGAGCAGGTGTTGGAAAGAGAGACCCAGGTATACGATCTCAAAAGCTCTGCAAAGTGACTCCTTTTTGTCATCTATCTAGGTAGGAAACAGTTTGGCCAAATTTTCTAATTAATCCATTTAGAAAAATCCATTTCTGTTCCAGGCATGGATTATAAAACCAACCCCTTCTATTAACTCTTGTGTTCTAACCTCGTCCCCTTCAAACCAGAAATGGGAGCTTTTGCAGAAAGACAGCTGTGGTGACAGCATTGCTAAGATAGCCACATGTAAAATAATTATGAATGGTTGTACATTCAAAAGACAACCTTACCCTTGATCCCAAATTATGTAATTTCTTAGTTCTTTAGAAAGTGATTTGCCATGAAGCCTTTGAAACCTTTTGAGGAATCAGTCTTATTCTTTTCCTCATTACTTCTCATTCACTTCATTGGCACACACATTTTCAAGATAATCTTGCAATTTATAATCTTGGCCATTTAGTTCAAGGCCCCAGTGAAACTCCTATGACCTCGAAAACAGGTTGCTAGAATTGGCATCTAAAAAACTCAGATCTGAAATGGAAATTACAACCCCTTCCTTCTGCATGAGAATTCAAAGAAGGTATGTCTTCCAGGTATGTATGAAATACACACTGGGGATCTGTAGTGCTTCTTGCACTCCTCTGTGTGGCCAACACCCAGTAGACTACTTGAGAGCCTCTACATCCTGCTGCTTTTCCTCCTTCCTTCTTTTGCTGTACATATCTAGAACTGCCTATACCAGTCCCTTCTGTTTTTCCAAATGCAAGAGAGAGCAAGAAGGGAGAAGGGTGGGAATTTTGAGGAACTGAGGTACTCTGCTGACTGGTTGACAATGCTTACTTCGGTTTCTAGGCAATAAATCATACCTTACAAGCAAAAGGCCACTCCTGGTTTCAGCTACCATCTGGATCCATATTCTCCAAGGCTCTGTCTCCAGGGTGACCCAGTACTATGGCAAATGCAAAACCTGCTGAGATGGAGTGTCCATGATTGAGAACCAGACTCTAGACATTTGGTTCAAAGAGTGATGGTGACACAATGGGGTCAAGTGAAGCTGTCGGGAAAATAGCTACTAATAATAGATCATATGTATTGAGCACTAGCTCTGTGCCAATCATCAAATGCCCCCTCATGTTCTTTTTTTCATTAGCTCTTGCATTAACCCTATAATGTAGGTCCTATCACTAACTCAGTAAACTGCAATGCCTAGCTGGCCCAGTCGGTGGGGCATGCGACTTGATCTCAGGGTGTGAGTTTGAGCCCCACACTGGGTATAGAGATTACTTAAAAATTAAAAAAAAATGCAAAAAAAAATAATAAGGAATAAAATTTAAAACACCCTGAGGTTTAGTGAGATGGTGACTTCCTAAGGGCCCTGAGCTAGCTGATGATAGACCCAAGTTTTAAACCTAGGTAATGTGACTCCAGAGTCATCATTCCTAACCACTCTACAGTATAACTACCACTAGAGCCCCATTGCAGTGAAAATTCCCAGGTAGATCAGTCTAACAGTGGGAAAGTGTGAGAACAAATGTTTTCCAGATTTTGAGATCTACTTTGAAAATCAAGTCATCTCAGCAGTCCTTCATTTATTCATTTAACAGTGATTTTTGAATATGTATAGGTGCTGGGGATACAACAGTAACAAGATAACTATGGTTCCTGCCCTCATGGACCTTACCATCAAAAAGAGACAGTTTGTAAAGAGAAAATTGCAATTAAAAAATACGATGGGTTTCATCAGAGGTATGAAGGGGCAGTGCCAAAGAAGAGGAAGAGGTACCTGAATCTGGCTGTGAGAGTGAGAACATGCTTCATAGAGAAGGCATCTTGGGAGCCAAGTCTCAAAGAATAAAGAGGAATCATGAATAGACAAGGTATGTGTGCATGCAAGTACATAAGGAAGGGTGTGGTGTTGCACCCAGGAGAAAGGAGGAAGCATTGTGGGTGGAGAGGGCAGCCCAGCCCCACTGTTCCAACCTGAGAGAGCACATGTTTGATGATGCCTACAACACAGGGTTCAAGGTAAACAGCAGGAGAGGAAGAAGAGGCTGTATAAGGTGGGTGAGGCCAGTGTGGGCATCAAACTCCAGTTTGGTCAGTTATGGAAGGAAGGGTGAGAGAAGAGCAGAGAGGCCAAATGGGAACAGGGAGATAATTTAGGAGAACGTAGTACTATTGCTGATGAGAAAAGACACAGCGTCTAGCCAAGGGCAGTAACCGTGGGGATAGAGAGGAAGAGATGAATGAGAGGATGCCTAAGAAGGCAGCATCCAGGGCACCTGGGTGGCTCAGTGGGTTAAGCCTCTGCCTTCAGCTCAGGTCATGATCTCAGGATCCTGGGATCGAGCCCCACATTGGGCTCTCTGCTCCGCAGGGAGCCTGTTCCCAACCCCCTCTGCCTGTCTCCCTGCCTACTTGTGATCTCAGTCTGTCAAAGCAATAAATAAAATCTTAAAAAAAAAAAAAAAAGCAGAATCCACGGTACTAGAGGCTTGTCCAGTGAGGCCGCAGAGGGGTTCAGGGCACAGGCTGTGTGGTTTCAACCTGCACTGATTCCATTCATTCTAGCAGTGTGACTTGCCAAGTCATGTAAGCCGTCTGCCTCAGCCTCCTCTCTATAAAATGAGGATAATAATAGTATTTACAGCATAGGGTTATGGTAAAGATCAAATGAGATCCATGTGCCTACAACAGTGTCTGGCATAGTAAATGCTCAACAGATTTTCTCTTCATTATTTTGGTGATAGAAAGGGAGGGATCCGGGCTGGGTCCCAGGTTCCTCACCTGGGTCACTGTGTCAGCACCAAATAAGTGCAGGATCCTCTCCTTGAGCAAGTCCTAGTGTAACGGAACACCTACTAGAAGCACTGTGGAGGTGATCCTAATAGGCCACAACCGAGATTTGCTGTGCTTGTTTAGCCGTGGAAGTAAAAAGTGACACTGCTGAGGAGCTCCAGGTTCTGGGCTGCCTGCCTCACAGCAATATTTTCTGCCTTTATTCTGATCACGTTTCCCCAGAGATATTTTTCAAACATCAGAAATGTTTCATGTGATCCTAATGCTCTGAAAGTCATCCCAGATCATTGAAAAAGTGCTAGGAAATGCTCCCTGGAAATATAATTTCTTCAAATATATGTATTTTAATTTAACCAAGCTCTCTAGAACTTTCTATGTTTTTCTCTTCGACACTTTAGCATAGAAGATTTTCAGTAAGTATGTTGCCCTCCATCCATCCATCTATCCATCCCCATCCATTGATCCATCTGTCAGCCCACCCAGCCTTCCACCCACCCACCCATCTATCTGCCCGCCCACACTGTGTGATACAGTGATGAAGAACATAGAATCTGGAGCCAGACACACCACTGTTAAGCTTCCCTAACTAGTAGCAGTGAGACCTCGAGGCTGTCCTGTTACCTCTCTGAACCCAGTTCCTTGTTTGTAAAATGAGGATTCAAACCAGTATCTCCAGGGGCCCCTGGCTTGCTCAGTGGGTAGAGCTTACAACTCTTGATCTCAGGGTCCTGAGTTCAGGCCCCATGTTGGGTGTGGAGCCTACATTAAAAACAAATTTAAAAAACCCACCAAGTATCTCTTCACAGTTCTCCTGTGGAGATTAAATGAGACAATGAATAAAAAGTGTGGAGCGCAGCACTGTGCATATACTAACGCTCGAGGACCGGTAGCTGCTTTTATTATTCTGCAAGCCAGCACCAAGCCAGACACTGAGCATACAGCAGTGAACGGGAGAGTTAGGGGCCCTGCCCCAATGAAACCGTCAGTCTAGAGGACGAGAAAGATAAGAGTATGTAATTTCTCCCAAACAATCCCATCTCTATTTATAGCACTACTCTCCTCCCAATTTATTAGGTTCACAATTGAGGTCTCATCTTTGATTCTTCTCTTTTCTATCAATTCCCACCCCCCATATCTAACCTATAGGGAAGTCTTTTTAGCTCTACCCCTAAAATATATCTCAAATCTGGCCAGTTTTCACCATTTCCAATGCTATGACCTCGTCCAAGTATTGATCCTCTTTTCCCTGGATTCCTGCAACAACTTCCTCAGCTGGTCTCCTTTCTTGCACTTATGCCCCTTACAGCATATTTCCAAGAATAGCCACAAGGATCCTTTCAAGGCATTAAATCAGACTTCGCTGGTCCTTTGTCTTAAAGCTGCAGTTAGAATAAAATTCAACCTTTAAGGCCCTGTGTACTCTGGCACCTGCGGCTTCACTGCCCACAACCATGTGGAAATTCTTTCTGTGCCTTGAATGCATTAAGCTTGTTGCTGCTCAGCAACTTTACACTGAGGTCTCCAATGCTTAGGGTGCTCTTCTCCACATCCTCCCATGCGGGCTCCTTCTCATCCATCCGTCTCTGGTCAGATATCAGCTTAGAGGCATCATCTGAAAACCCCACCTCAGTACTCCTGCTCCGCCTCATCATTCTGTTCTTGTTGTATTTTCTTCATAACATTTATCTCTGTGTCCTCCCTTCCTCCCTTTCTCTTCTCACTGTTTTTGTTTCTTCTTCAATCTATATGTATGGCTGGTCTCATGAGGGGCAGGACTTTGTCTTCTCGCCTTTGTATCCATGTTCCTTGAATAGTACTCAGCACATAGTAGGTGCTCGGTAAATATTTTTTAAATTAACGTATTGAATGAGTGAAGTAATTCCAGTGAAATATGTGTGATCACAAGAACAATACTGCTGGGGCAGCATGGTGACAGCTGCTCAACGATGTATTGGAAAGGATTCCCATCTGTCTGAGAGTTAAATTCAGTCCTGCCTGATAGCAAGAACTTGGACTACAATTTTCTCAGGATTTCTTCCAATCTGAAATTCTGGGATCCGTGCCCTTCACCATGTCCTGAAGTGTCCTTTTACCTGGTTCTTAGCAATACATAGATGAAAATGCTTCTCTGGCCAAGTGGTTGGTGGAAGGAAGACCTGGACACCATTCTTAATAGAGCAATCAATTCCCTTTCCTAAATGAGGCACTGCCAACATTCTACACAGGTTATTTTATAAGGGATATAATAACAAAGACTCCTACTGGTAGTGCACCTAGTACATTCTATTCATCTGGCCGTACCTCTTGACTACCTCTTATACTGATAGTGCCGAGTATATATTATCCTCCTAATCATGCATATGCAAACCTGAGGCCCAGAAAGGAATCCTTACTTGTCTAAGGTCACAAAGCTGGTAAAAGGGGGAGCTGGGATTTAGACCCAGGTCTGTCTGGCTCTGATGTCTAGGCTGGTTCCACAGGGTCTCGAGGGTCAGAGAGCTCCTTCAAGTGGGGAGTCGGTGGTGTGGGTATGGACCTCACTAATGCTAACTTAGGAGAACAGTCCTGATGCAGAGTTCTAGAAAGAAGTCTCTGTAATGAGCCTGCTGTCCCAGCAGGAATGGTGAGTTTTATCTCCTATAGGTCAGAGCAATTTGGCATCTGGGGATTCAAGGGCAGGATTATGGGGACAATGGAGAAAACTGTTTTCAAAGACAGGAAGGGCTTCCCTGGGCTGCATCAGGGAGGGTAGTGTGCTCACAGTGATGAGCACATGCTGGGGGACAGGAATAAGGAAGAGGTTGTAGGGAAGCAAAAAGTGTTACTGGAAAGGCCCTGGACAGAAAACAGATGGGTGTCAGGGTGGAGGAGGAAGGGTAGAGAAGTAAATGCATCCACAGCAGGAGACTTGGAAGAAGGGTTTTGTAGCCCCTGCCCTTCTCCCAGAATGTTCTTTACTGCATCCCTGCCTGAGATACACTTTCGTTCTTGGTAGAGCCTTTCACTAAGAGATGAGGAAACTCAACCGAGCAGTGAGGGAAGACTTTCATGGGCAACTGCCACTGAAATCCCAAGCCCTTAAAGGTCAGCACGTGGGAGAGGCCTGCCTTCATCTAAATGAGACACCCCTCCTCCCATGACTCTCTGTTACTGGACCTGGCACTTCTCTCAATAGCATTTCTCACAACGTGTAATCACGTATTTATTAATTTTCATAGTCATTGTCAGGCTCTCCCCTTCAGCAGAAACCATCTTTGTTTTATTCACGGTGTGTATTCAGAACGTAGAATGGTGTGAGGGAAATGTTCAAGAACTATCTGTTGAGCAGCTAAAGGGGTGAATGTTGTCCAGGCAGCTGATCCTTAAATTGGGTGGCTTTCGTGGCATGTGGATAAACTATGATGTACTCGTTCCTACCAACAGGTGCATATAGGAAAATCAAGGTAGAGTTAACACCAGGGATAGGTTAAAGAGGAATTAAGGATTATTGTCCAAGAGGTGTCATAGGAAGTCCTACTCCTTGGCCTACTACGGTAAAGGGAATTCTGGGCTGCTTTTATGGAAATGAGCCCAAGTCAGTTTAGCCCCAAATCTCTCCCCCCCCACACCAGTCCCCAGTCAGTGCCCAGCTGAGGGCAGATGGTGGTGGGGCGGGTCATGCTAAGGCTTGCCCCACTCCGTGCTGCCAGGAGCTCTGGCTCCCATCAGATATATGCTGGCTGTTGGCAAGGAGGAAGGAAGCAAGCCGTAGTAGGAATGAAGTCCACCCCTTCCCCCCAGACTTGGAGCTGTAGGCTGAAGGAAGCCAGCTGGTACCAGGTTAAAGAGACCATTATCTGTCACCTAATAAGCAAACGGTTGAATAGCGGGGGTTGGGGGGGATTATTCCTCAGTATAGGGCATGCATGATATTTTGTGTCTCCTTTGGCCTTGCTGATAGCAGAGTTCATTCGGGAGGTTTGGTTGACCTGATTCTTTTCAGGGAGACCTTGAAATATAGATAAGCACGCGATAGTGGGACAGACATATGCCGCTCCCTATCACTGGCCTCCCTGCTCTTCCTGATGCCCTCCCCTTGGTTTATGAACTGTGATCATTGTTCCTAGGAAAGATAAAGGGAGCCAGGAGACTCCTCCCTGTGGCTTCAGCAAGATACACGGCAGGCCAGATTGGGCCTCAGTGTCGGACTTCTAAGTGGTGTGAACCTGGAGAAGGGAAACAAAGTTCCACTTGTTTCTGTGAGCCTTCCTATCAAACATGTTTACACTGTGAGTCTGCAGTTAGAGATGCTGGTCGTTTTTCGTCCAGTAGTGTGAGAGGCTCGGATGGCCTTGGTGTGCCCTCACTTTTCCTGCCTTTTGTTTTTCTGGAAAGAAAATTAAGAGTTTATTAATCACCTGCTATATTCCAGGTACTGAACTAGGCATCTTTTCCAAAGTTGTCTCATTTCATTTGTATGAAAACCATTTCGGGAGAGATTATTATCCCCTTTATATGCATGAAAAGATGGAGGTTCAGAAAAGTAGAATAAATTTTACTAAGCCCTCTCAGCCAAGAGGCTGAGTCGTAATTTGAACCCTGGGCATCTCACTCCTAAACTTGTGTGTTCTTCCCATTCAGGGTTCACAAAGAACAAAAATTCTGGAACACATTACAGGGTGACCTGACTACATGGCTGAACAGTATGAATCTAACACTAAACGTTGTTTGGCGCATCTGTTTTTACTGGGGAGAGACAGAGGAGGGAGAAGGGGGTGGCCTAAAAACAGTTTTTTTTGCTGGGGTCAGCCTGCTCTCAGCACCTCGTCCCATCAGACAATCAGAGCCTCTCTAAAAAAGCCACCGTGTTATTATAGCGTCAAAGAAAAGGTGACCTTGGTAGCTTGGACCAAACCCCAGCTTGGACTAGAACTTCCGTCCAGGGTAGCTGACTCTTTTACTGCCTATGAACCACATTTTTGCAGCTCTGTCCAGGAATATCTGCAGGACCAAAGGCTCCAATAAAATGAATGTTATCTTGCATGCTTGTCTCCTACCCTGAAGTGGGGAGGGGGGGGCAGCTCGGCAAGACAGAAATCCCCAAACAGTGACTTGTCCTGGAGCCCAATTACACAGTCACCCCAACCTGTATCCAGCTGCTCCTTGTGCCGAAAACGAGCACCCCGCTCTGCCTTCTGGGACTGAGTGTGAGCTCCACCGGGCCTCGGCAGCCCAGCTTCAAGAAGTTTGCTGCTTCCTTACTTGAGATGTATTCCTGTACTATAATCATACTGTGAGTGGAGCCAGCCAAAGCAGTGGCTATTAATAGGGAGGTGAAGAAAGCTGAGTCAGGAGGAGGCTGACTTAGTCTGGAGGCGAGAGCCTGGCCACCTTGGCCTACAATCCTCAGTGAGAGGTCAGGGAGAGAGACAGACCTGAGCTCATTCGGCTCCTGGGCCGGAGTCAGCACGATCTGGATTTCTCAACTTTGGAAATAGAAACCCGAGGCGGTCCCCATCAAAGGGCTATGCCGCCATCTTTCCCAGGTCCTTGGGGAGTCTCGGAGCCCTGAACACACATAGCTTAAATAGCTGTGATGCAGCAGAGCTGTAACTCTTCCCTGACAGTGTGACTTGGAATGGGCTGTGAGGGGCCACCTTCGGCAGCCTGCTTCAGCAGAGAAGCCAGCACTGACCCAGCCCAGAGCTGGCCAGAGCTCCTGTGGGCAGAGATGTCAGAGGAGGGAGATTGTATTTCTGGCTTCTTGAAAAGGCTTGGGGGAGTGAGTGTTATAGAAACGTGGAAGCAAAGAGGTGAAGGTCCACAGTGAATGAAGGGCACGGGGCAGAGAGTCCTGATTGTGTGGCAGAAAGTTTTCAGGCATTTCTGTTAATGCAGTGCCTTTCTCAGGGAGGTAAGACCTCAGCCACTTGGTAGACATGCCATCACCTGGCAGCTGGAAGCAGGATAGATTTCCAAAGCTGGCCCATGCTGTGCCACAGGGAAAGTAGAACTGCTCCCAGACGCTGGGTTCAGAGTATCCCTTACTCCGTGCCGGGCGTGGAACACACGCTCTATATGCTGCTTCATTTAGTTCTCCCCAGCCCCAACAGGTGGTTATTACCACCCCTCTTCTCAGAGGGAAAAAGTGAGATTCAGGGATGTAAGGCGACAGTCACAGGGCTAGAAGGTGACAAAGTAGGACTAAAACCTAGGTCTGTCCACGGCCTGAGGAAAAGTCAGGCTGCAACCAGCTCCTTCAGTGCCCGTCCCCATCTTTTCGGCTTCTATGGGGACCCGGCCATCCGTCCTTCTGCCGCTGAAGCTCCTTTAGTGCCCGTCCCCATCTTTTCAGCTTCTATGGGGACCTGGCCATCCGTCCTTCTGCCGCTGTTCTGCTGCTCACACTGAGTGGGCTTGATGGCAGTTGGGGGGGGGGG
>RCUC01143955.1:0-59551 GCA_003697995.1 Taxidea taxus jeffersonii | reverse complement strand
GGGGGGGGGGGGGGGGGGGGGGTGGTTTTAGGGACTCAACACTTCCTCTCTTCATTAGCACATACACATACTCTACAAGATCCAAAGACACTTCCTCTATTTATATATTGTTACTTTCCTATATAAGTATGTCTCTGACCCTGCCACATACAGAATAGATGAAGCCCAGCAGGGAGTTTCCAACAGCCCAGGGGTGCCAACAGACAGGACATAATAATGACTAATAAGGGACAGGGTGATTTATAGGGAGAGAAGAGGAATGTATGCATCTAATAGAATCATTCCTCATTTTTCTCCAAGAAGACACTCTCTAATTGATTCAGATAGATCTCACTTGTCTCCTATGAATCAAGTCACTCCTCACCTCTTCATTTTGCACAAAGTTTCCCCTTGGTAGTCAGGACTTCCCTCTTATCTAGTTAAATGCCTTTGGGCATGTGAATATTTGGTGACTTAAATCCTGCCTCCTCCCCAAAACTCTTCCTGTCTATTTCAGGCCTCTGGAACATTGTCTTCCCTCAATTAGACAACCAACAAACACTTTTGAGTACCTGCTAATTGCAGGCATGGGTGCCCATTGTATTTATTCCTTGCTTTCCCCTCTGCTTGTTGGAGTATCACTCTAATACAGGTGACTGCTTCACTTCTTTACTATTTCTTACAGTGTCAAACCAATCCTAGACACAGTATCAATTAGTGCCCATATTTAAAACATGCCTAGTGTGTTCTAAAAAAGTAAGACACAAAAACACTTAGGAAAATCTAGAACTAGTTGTTGTTTCAGCACAATTAGAAAGAAATTTTAGAATAATGAAAATGTATATTTTTTAAAGATTTATTTATTTATTTGAGAAAGAGAGAGAGGGGATGGAGGGACAGAGGGAGAGGCTCTGAGCTGAGCATGGAGCCCGATGCCCAGGACCCTGAGATCATAACCTAAGCTGAAGCCAAGGGTCAGACACTTAACTGACTGTGCCACCCAGTGCCCCAAATATATATATGTATATGTATACCCAAATATTGGGTATACATATACATACATATACATATATACACACATATACATAGATACGTGTGTACATATACACATACACACACATATACATATATATATATATATATATATTTTTTTTAAGGAGAGAAAGAAAGAAAGGAAAGAGGGAGGGAGGGAGGAAGGAAGGAAAGGGAAGGGAAGGGAAGGAAGTGAAGGAAGGGAAGGGAGGAAGGAAGGGAGGGGGAAGGAAGGAAAAAAGAAAGAGAAAAAGATTGAGAGAAGGAGGGAGGGAGGGAGGAATGAAGAGAAAAAAAGAAAATAAGCCCTACAAAAAAATGAGCCACTGAAAGTGTTTCTAATACGATAAGCTGAGGAATGTGTTGGATGGCTTTGTGAAGTATGAGAAGGGAGCAAAACTAATTTCCACTTGGATCTCACAGAGTTCCTAGTCCTGAGGCAGCTGTGTGGCTCAAGCTGAGCTTGGCTGTACGCAGCCAACTTGTTCACCTCATCTGCGATAACAGCCAATACGTGCCTCCAAAAATGCGCCTGAAATTCACATACTCTAAAGTTCATGTCCAGTAAATGTCCCCTGAGGTCACCCTCTAAAGACAAAATTTGAACTCCCTGGAAAAAAAAATTGCATCATAAGCAAAAGAAAAAAGTCATTATCCTTAGAATAAAAAGCTATTTTGAAACAGGAGAGCTGCAGGTTGGTGTAGTCTCACATTTCGTTTTTTCCCTAATTATGAAGTCAGTGCCACTAAGCTCTCTTCCCAGCACAGACAAGGGTCTCTTTTTTTACTTCATGGCTCCCCAGCAACTCATATTACCCTTTAGGAAGCAATAAATACTTACCCTTCTGAGTTGTTAGCTTCTCACACAAACATCTGGAAAGTTTTGTGAGCCTCTTAACTTTTGAATTTCCATATCAAGCACATTTTCTATTTAAATCTTTTATTTATAATACTTTTGTGTAAATCCAAACCAACAGAATATACTCTGAAGCAGGGATTTTAGCAAATAATAAAATTTTTAACATTTATAACTTTCATAGCATGGCTTTTATAACTCAGGGGGAAAAAAAACAGGACAATTAAAAATATTGTCTATGGACTCAGAAGCAAGGGAAAAAAGAGCTTTTATTAAAGTAGCCACTGAAGAAACATGTCCTCAAACACATAATTTATCCTTCTCCCAAAACAGGGAGAAAAAGACATGAGTCTGCTCTTTAAATTAGAGGGATCTCTGTGATGTACTTGCAGAAAAGCTTATCTTTGGTTTCAGCCCAAAGAAGCTATAGAAACTTGCAGGATTGGTTGCAGACACTGAGAAAAATATTAACAACATATACTCATGTGGGCTTTAAAACTGTATAGACCTGAGGTCAAATATCAACTTTGTCAGGTGTTATAGGAAATAGTCCCATTTAATCATAGCTTAATGACCTATGTGACAACTGGAAAGTTTCACAGCTTCTCTGAGCTTCATCTGGACAATGAAGATAAAAATACCAACATCCAAATACTGGTTGGAGGATAAGACAACATCATATGTAACTCCTACTACAGTCTCTGGCTTTCTGGCCAGAGAGGAGAAGCTTAATTAATGTTGGGTTTTCCTCCCTATACCTTCATACCCTTCCTTCCATCTTATAAATTCAAAGTGCTCAGAAATTAGGGGCTTCATTCATATTCATCCTAAAATAACATTTATTAAAAAGTATCCTTGAATGTAGCTCTTCATGTCATAGTTTTTCCACCAATAAAGGGGAAATATTAACTACCCTCCCTACTCAATAAGAGTGCTGTGACATCTTAGAAAAAACACACAGGACTGAAAAGAATGTCAGTGAGAAAGTAGAAAGCTCTGGGCTGACCTTCAGAAGACTAAATATTGAGCTATGTGACCTTGGACAAGCCTCTTAGCATCACAGCCCTCATTTTCCCTATGTTTAACATACAGATAATGATACCTGCTTTATTTATGTCATAAGGTTTTAGTAAACCCTTTTTCTCCATTACTCATCTTGATTCTTATACCTGTGAAGCCAGAAAATGTTCAGCTCATGCTCACCCAGCTATTATTCAAACCTCGATTTTTCACATATCAGGAGTCAAAGTCTTGCCTTCCCCGATACCAGTATATTGACATTGTAAAGTAGCATTATTTCAGAGGTAAATTCTTTGAAAGCAGATACTAGACCTTTTTTCTTAAGAGCTGTACTCTTACCTCAGCAAGGATCTATATTGTACTTTATACAATCAAATGCCAATATGCTTTTTAAATTAATTTTAGATTTTATTTTCGAGAGAGTACATGTGCATGCGTGATGAGGGAAGGGTCAGAGGGAGAGAATTTCAAGCAGACTCCCCACAGAGCTCAGAGCCTGACATGGGGCTTCATTGCACCACCCATGACATCATGACTTGAGCCAAAACTAAGAGTTGGACATAACCAACTGAGCCATCCAGGCACCCCTCAAATTAATTTTAATGCATCCTCATTATATGCAAAATTTTTCATTCAGAATTAAGAATGAATATTCATGCAATTAAATACACTGAGGCAATATAGTGTATTGGTTAAAGTATGACTTTTAAATGAAACAACTAAATTCAAATTATAGTTCTTTTTTTTCTTTTTCCAATCAAATCATAATTCTTGCTACCTGTATAACTTGGGGAAAGAGACTGCATCTCTCAAAATACTGGTTTCTTCATCTATCACATAGGAAAAACAAGACCTGCCTTCTAAAGTGGTCTAGAAATTAAATGAGATACCAAAACACATGTAAAGAAGGAGACATTTTGTATTTTCAGATTCTGTGCAAGAAGGGGGTAGCAGTACATAGAACGTAAAAACAAACAAGAAATTTGGGCAACCAGAGAGCTCTAGGGAAGTCCAAAATAACTGAGTGAAGAACAGAGAGATTTAAAAGGTGCTGGGGAGGGGACCAAAGTTAAATCTCACATTTGGCATGCTTAACCCTGCTCTCAGGGTTTCTGATTTAGAGATGACCCAATGGGCAGGTCAAGAATAGGAAGAACCTATTCCACTGAGGTAGACTATTACTCCAAAACTTGCAGGTCTCCCTCCTTCCTCTTCCCTGCCCTTCTCCCTACCCTCCCAATTCCTCACACTCTCCACTCCAGGCCCATTTAGTCCCTTAGCTAACATACTTATTTTCACTTTAACCAACACACACATATGATGTGGGAAACAGAGACAGAACAAAAATTATTAAATTTCCTTACCCACTGACAAGCCCTTAAAACAGGCAGAGTGACATTCCTCTAGGGACTCAACTGCCTCTCCCTTAATGCTTTTCTAAAAGCAAAGGGCAATCCTAGCCTGACGACCCCTACCCCCAACCAGGATCCTGTAAGTCTACTTTAACAATTCCTTTGGAAACTATCTCTAAGCCCTCCAAGACAGTGTTGACAGTCATTCCCAAGCATATGGCCCACTGATAGACATCTAAAGGGTCTCATGACAAAGGTTTTATTACTGGTAATGAAAAACCTTTTTCCCAACAATAGCTATCCCCTCAAAGTCCTGGAAACCTTGCTTCCAAAATTCCTTAGAGACTTACGCCATCCCTGACCCCCTCCCAACTTACAAGTATATAATGGACCATTCCTCACATCCCCGGGGCAGCAACTCTTTCTGCCCACAGGTCCTGTCCTCATGCTTTAATAAACCATCATTTTGCACCAAAGACGTCTCAAGAATTCTTTCTTGCCATTGGCTCTGAACTCTACATCATTGAACCTTATCTATATTCTAAGACTTCATCACATACACACACACACACACACACACACACACACACACTATCTCATACATAGCCTTGCACATACACAGAGATATAAACAGGCACACATACACATACATCCTTTATTCCTCACCCCTAGCCCCCAAACAGTTCAAAGTCCCCACATCTGAGTTGTAAGAACTGTTGATATCAATGTTGGTAAAATAAAACTGGTAGGGCTTCTGGTTAAACATGACAGATTGCACATGTGCATTTTTCTTTGCTTTTCAATCCCTTTAAGTTGATGACAATACTTAAATGTGGATGCTGGAAAGTAGATGGGCAGTGGCAAATGATTTAGCAGATCAGAAAAGCTGAAACCTAAACTAATAGGTAAGCTGGTTGGTACGCAGACCTCAGAAAAACAGTTGAAGTCATCCAGGCCCTCTAAAGACTCCTCCCCCAAGGCAGAAAAAAAAGAAAGGCTTGCCCAGCAGAGGATGGGGTGAGCAAGTGCACTAAATGCCAGGAAATATGTTCACTACACCTCAGTAGATGTGCTAAGTGAAAAAAGAAAAAAAAAACTCTACCGAAAAAGGGGGATTAAGTGGAAATTGGCATCCCAAAATGGTCAACCCTACCCCCAGTTCCTAGAAATCTGACAGCCAATTGTATACATACCTCCAGGCAGAAAACACAGAGGAATACTCTGCAGAAACTGACCTGCCCAAGAACAAAGAATTACAGATGGTGACACTTGGGGGTCATCCAGCGAAATAGCTAAATTTCCATGTGATTATCCATCACTTGGTACAACTTCCCTTTCCTCATGCCCATCTTCCAATCAACTCTTTAGCACTTTCCTCTTAAATAAAATGGAAAGCCATTGTAGAGAAATCTCTAACATAAAAGAGAGATCAAAACAAACAAAAGAGGGGTGACTCTGCAAAAATCCCAGTGCATTCTTTCTCTGCCCTGCCTTGTCTTTCCTTTTATTTTCCCTTCTCTCTCACTCACTCATTTTCTCTCTCCTTTTGCTCTGAGGGAATCAGTTGCCATGTAATGCGTAGGAGCCCTCTGGAAAGGTCCGCAGGAAAGGAAATGACATATCCAGCAACAATCCGGAGAAGACCCACAGCCTGCCAACAGCCATGTGAATGCATTCAGAAGCAGACCCTTTCCCTGTCGAGCTCTGAGATGACTGACCCCAGCTGACACCTTGACTGCAGCCTTGAAAAAGATTCTGAGCCAGAAGCACCTAGCTAAACACTGAGTTTGTTGTTCTAAGATGCTTGAGTTTGGAGTAATTTGTTACACAGCAATAGGTAACTAATATACTAATTTTTCAACAAATATCAGAATTGTTCTCTGTAAAACAAATTAAAATTAATGTAGGCCTCCTCCTTCCCCCTGCCAGATAGGCAGGAAATTGTCTCATTCACTACTATAGCTATACCCACTTCTACTCCTCAAGGGTCTTGGCAAAGTCACAGGGTGTTCAGGACAGAATATTTGGGGAAGGGCCTCTGATCCATGGCTCACAATGGTCACCACTGATGGGCTTATTGCTCAACTGTGCATGGTCCTTCGAGAGTAAGGAAGCTCCGTACCTTTTCTGCTAAGCCTCAGCTTGGACACTGGGATTTTTCCAGAGGCTGGAGCTGTGTACCCAGCACCTAAGACCCAGCCTCCCTTCTGCAGTCTTGTCAGCTCCCAAACAGGCCCCTCCTAGACCCCCATTCCTTCCCAGGCTTCTGGGAATCTCCCTTCTCTTGCTACTTCTACTCTCTTCTCCACAGCCCTCCACTCCCACATATACACACATATACTCAGCATAATTCCAGGGTTTAGAGGTTTTATAAAAGCTTATAAAATAGATGATCTTCAACCTGCCACTGTAATGAGGGAACACAATATCCTTCTGCAAACTCAGAAAAACATACAAAGAGTTCTCATTCCTTCAATGTTTCAACTGCCTTAAAAATAAAATATAAATTAATGTTTCAATAGGTGCTTCCATGACAATTATTTTCCCCCCAAATATTCAAGAACGTATTTTTGCCCCAAGAAGAACCGTCATGCTCACTCTGGGGCTCTGAATACCTCCTGACGAACTACAGCCCACCCCCCACCTACTGCTCCCCCTGCCACACGCTATAAGAAGCTCAATACTGGGGGAATGTGAAGCTTCAAAGCAGGAACCTTCTTCTAACCCTCTTCTCACTGTTACAGAACAGCCCAAGCAACCAGCCAGGCATCATGAGACAGGCATCATGAAGGCATAACTGAAATAAGCTGTTACTTCTCTTTGGGATTAAAGGAGAACAGGGAGGTCTTTCTTGACCCAAAATATCTTCTCAGTGCTCTGCATCAATGACAGAAGTCCACCTTTAGAGCTTGGCTCATTTGGGTTGAAAGCGCTGTTCCTCGAAAGTTGAATTACCCATTGAGCTGCTTTCAGCCAGGAACAGCTTCTGATGATTCATCTTATCAGTTCTTTCCTAATGGGCAGCTTATTGAAGAAAGCATTTGGGCTCATATATGAGTGGAGAAGAAGAAAAAGTGATTTTTAACAGCGGCAGTGCAGGCATCTTGAATGTAAAACTCAGGGCAACCAAGGGAGAAAGATGAATGGGAAAAAAGCCTCCCTTTCCTGTTAATGTGATATGACTACTGGGGTTATAACAATACGTTCTCTCATGGTTATTCTATAAAGACCAACAAGAATGAAGACCACCCCTGGAACTAGACATGGTCTCATAAAGGATCATTGTTGGTTTCCAGTACTAGGGGTACAGGCTAGTCCTCTAAGAAGAAAAAATAAGAGCTGAAAGCATTAGATATAAGGGTCTGGATGCCTGGATAGGCATCACTGGGTAGTATGTATAAAGATGGTTCTCTCCCTATGAAGGGACACCAGGAACTGGGAATGAAAGATGCCAGGCTGGGTCTTTTCCTAAAGGTCCCACGAGATAGGAGAATGGGAGAGGAACAGCTTGAGCTCAGAGAGATGTATTATCTAGTTTCACACTACTCTCTCTACAGTAGTTCTTGACCCTCAGCATGTGGTAGAGATCAAGTCAGCTGGGTGACTGCCTGGAATGCCCCTCTAGAAGGAGCTAAAACACCACTGGAAATGCAACAAAGAGGAAACTGTATTTTCTGAAGTTCCTCTCAATGAGAAAGCATATTGACTGGTAAATTGCTTGGGGTGGAAGGATGGGGAGAGATTGCTGAGTGTCAGATCTTCCAAGGATAGTGAATCCAGTTAATTATCAAACTTTTGATCTGTTGAATGAATATCTGGGTTAGTGGCTGAATTACTCAGGGATCAAAGAAAGGCTATGCTCTACTATCACAAGTCTTTCTACTTTCAAACACAACACTTGAAAAGGATATCAGATTGAAGGAGCACTGTGCTACTATCCTGCACATAGAGTTAGCTGTACTCCAGTTATGCTCATAAGATCTGCTTGAATATCTTGTCTTGTCTTGGCTCCACTACTAAGAAGCCAGTGAAAGGATACCTGTATCTCTTTTAAGTGCAAGAGGAGATAAGAGAACACTGAAGATAGATAAAGATTACCTTGTTCCCAGATTTTTAGTGGACACATCTTGGACATGGAATTACTGGCTAGAAAGTGCTGTCATAATAAGCACTCTTAAAAATAATAAAGAACAAATACCCCATTCTTCTCACCCTGTAACAGATGAAGTCATCTGTGTAGCAGCAATAGAATGAGGAGAAAACCTGAGGACTGGCTCAGGGTGTTTTTTCCTACTCACCAATTGCTTACACTCTCACTTTCTGCCTCCTCCATGGGCCTCATCACCAAAAGGCATGAGATCTGAGATTCTGGGATAAAGCTCCTCTCCTTTTGTCCCCAAAGCAGAAAGTCTCCAAATAAAATGTCCAGGTCACAAGCATATTTATGCTTCCAAAATAGCCTGAGCCCATGCAAATCTTTCATTCTTTGGTTGCCATCTCTCTTATTCCTAACCTCATCTCTAGGCTAAAAATTACAACATTGTTAGAGTGTAAAGGGTCTTTAAAGAACATCTAATTCTACATCCTTTTTCTATCCAAAAATCAAGTGAAACCTAGAGAAGAGAAGTGATTTGCTTAAGACTCCACAGTTGTTTACAGCAAAACATAGACCCTTCAGTGTATTCACTTAAGAGAAACTGCTGCTCGAAACCTGGTTTCCATCTGTCCTGCCCTGATTTCACTCACTCTTAATTTAGATAGCTGTGGCCTCCAGCCACCTTCCCTGAAGAACTTACTAAAGGTCACACTCTCTAAGACCACTTCAAAACTGTGCTGGTGAGAACCAAGGTGAACCTAGATGATTAATCAACCACTTACTAACTTCCTAAATTTAAGCTCCTGAGGAGCTTTCATGTGACATCCTCATAAAACTAGCAAAAGCACTTTTCCTTTGAAAGGTTAACACAAAGGGGAATAACAGCCCTCCTTCCTCAGCCTAAGGCCATCACTGAAAGGCAGCATCAGAGTGAGTAGGAAACTTCTAGAGAGCAAGTTCATAGGCCTCTGAATCTATAACTTAAGGTCAACCAAAATATGAAATTCTACCCTCCATGCTTGATCTCTAGGTTTAAGACTTGTCCCTGTGAACATGCAAATATCCCTGTCAATGGTTCCACCATGACAGAGCATCAACAAATGGAGAATTAGAGTGCTTGGATGATGAGAAGGGAAGGAAGAGCAAAGAGCTAGGAAGCCTGTCTCCAGGAAGGACAAGAAGAATAGGAGGAGGAAGAGGTCATCCAAAAGCTGACAGGGCAGAGACAAAGCAGATAACCCCAAGAAAGAGGTTTGCCCTACTCATCTCTCACCACCCCACTTCTCTTTTAATGATCAATTTTCCCTCTCTCCTTGGGTATTCTCAGTTCCTTTAAAGAGGCCAATCCTGTGATGCCTACAGTATTTCCACTTGCAAAAAAAGAGAAGCCGGATTGGCTTCATTGTGAGAAGAGATGTGGATTTGCTTCATTATCACCCCACCTTCACCCACTGAAGGACATCCATGTCTCTGACCCACCTAGAGGGTGGGGGCTACTTCCCTGTCCTAGAAAAATAAGGGCACTCTTTTAGAACTTGTAGGCTTTAACATGCAACAGAGAAACCAGGAACAATAATTTCCTGTCTTCCCCCCACTTTGTTTTAAAAGAAATAGGATTCAAAAAAGCCTTTTTTTTTTTAGTCACCTGGGTTTCATGTTTGACATAAATATTTTTGTTTTCTATTCTTCTTCCTGTTACCCTTTTATTTTCTGTTTCTTGATAGACTACTGTGAGTGAAATAAACCATGTAGTCTGAGGATAGAGTCCTCATAAGATGGCTCTCATTTCAGACTCTAGTCACTAGTTTGGAGACCCCAAGGCCACCCTTACTTCCTACCAGTTGACTACAAACTCAAGGGATTCCCACAACCACTCTCAGGTTTGTTAATTTGCTGGAATGGCTCACAGAATTCAGGAAAGTGCTATATTTAAGACTGGAGCTTTATTAGAGCAAAAGAATATAGATTAGAACCCACTAAAGGAAGAAAAGGAGAGAATGAGATATGGGAAGTTTCCTGTCATCCTCACGGCTGTCACTGATGTATGGAAATTCACACAGAGTATTGCCAAGCAGGGAAATTCATCCAAGCTTCAGTGTCCAGAGATTTTAATTGAGGTTTCATTATATAGGCATGATTGATTGGATCATTATCCTCTTGGCTGAACTCAATTTCTAGCCCCACTCTCTTCCCTGGAGGTCAAATTGAAGTTATCTGCCTCTAATCTCCAAACCTAATCAGACATGTGGTCTTTCTGGTATGGCCAAAAGCCTCTACCCTGAGTCATCTTCTCAGCACAAATTAGGGGTTCAACATGAATAGCAGACTCTCCTATCATTCTGGAAATCACAAGGGTTTAGAGGTCACTTCTCAGGAGCAGCAACAAAAACCAGATCTCTCTTTGGGTAAATTTAATTCTCCCCTACATAACTTACACCCCTCTCAAAAAAATAGGTGTGGAATGTGTTAAAAATGTACAAGTCACTGATTACAGGTGGAAAGCTCAATTGCATGAACACAGGATTCTGATAAATGTCAAACATCCCCTGAAAAAGTAGATGGCTCCACTACCTAAGTAGGGGTCTGATAGGGGAAAATGACCTGCTTTGACTGACTGGATACTGGGCTTTGTAAAAAGACAGTCAAACCTAATTCTTCAGCACTAACCTCCCAGATTAGCGGGGAAGGATGAGGGTGATGAAAAAGAGAAACTTCTCTCTTGTTACCTTGAAACCAAATGGTTGGTCTTAACTAAAAACTGACAAATGTCTCCCAAAATGTTCAAGGATTTCCTCCTTTTTTCTGGCAAAAAAAAAAAAAAAGGAAAATATGAAAAATCAAACTATGCCCCCCTTGCACTGACAGTCATGAGAGATGCCAAACATGCATTGCCAGGTCTTGGAAACTGCAGGTTTCTAGCTTTGCCCTGTGCCTGGCCCACCCATCACAGCCTCTCTTCCCAGTCCTTTCCCTGTCTGATGGTCCCATTTTTCATGTGAAAATTCTTGTCATGACAGATATTCAAATTAGACTCTTGTAAGGAATGGAGCAGCACTGAGAACTGCCACAGTGATTTCAAGAGCATATTTTTTCTTGTTTGTTTTTGAAGAAAAGTAATGATCCCCCAATGCTGCTTTCCTAGACACATCTCCCTCCCTTCCTTGAGTTTTCCAAAAGTTCATTTCAGCTACATTTATATGATGCTCCTAGTACTCTGAAAAGAATAGTTGAGAATCTCTTAGGAAAGAAGATATGGTCCCTGCCTTCAGGGAGTTTCTAATCCAACTCAAGAAATAATACTAACACATACAAACCTTATATCAAAAAAGGTAGATAACATAATGAATAGTACCTTAGGAATTCAAGGTCCAGAAAAATTGATGTTCAATTGATTCTGAATAATGGCTTCTCAAAGGATGTGAAATTTACATTAAGCTTTGAGAAATGACAGGACTCTTAGTCCATGAGGTGTGGGGGAGAGGAAGTATTCTAGAAAAATGAGCTAGTACAAGGGAGGGTATAGACGTGGGAAAGAGAAAAATTGGTTATCTGTGAAGGTTTTTGGAGGTATAGCCTGATTAAAAAAAAAAAAGTATAAAGGGTTGCTGTCCCCAAGGACATTGACGTCTATAGGATTTTTAATATTCAGATTAGAGATAGAGAAAAAGGATTTTTACCTAGTTGTCTTATTACTAAAATGCTCCTGCAAATGCTTAGGTAATAGAAAAACAATGAGCAAATATTTGAATAGGTATTTAAATAGGACTATATTCTGTCAGTCTATTATGGAGGAAAATTATTTTTTTAGAGAAACTATATTCCTTAATTATGTGTTAGCTTAGAATATACTTTTCTGCCCCCAAGTTCCTCCTGTGAAATACAATACTGGGTGAAATTCAAACACAAAACCAGGTATTCACAAGGCAAATGGCATCACAGGAAAAGTAGTTCACAAGGAGAATTTTAATGCAACAAATGTCCTTCAAATTTCCTGTCACACTGAGTACAGGCCAACAACCCAAGCTAATGTGTTTTGATGTCACAAGTCAGGAATGGCCAGAGATTACACTGGGTAGCAGAATGGGAATTCAAAGTAAAATATAAGATTGTATGACAAGATCATAAGATTGCACAATGGCCCCAACAAATGTATAGCCATATACATTTCAATAGAAATAAACCCAATTTTTAAATGTGAAATGTAGAAGATATGGCTTGATAAGTAACAGTATAAATCAGAATTCACAAATATAATGTGGTTACCCAAGGGAAGCAAAAGCAAACTTAGGCTGGGGTAATAGCAAGTCCGTATCTAGAGCAGGTAGGGGGTTGTCTGATCCATTCCTCACAGATAGCATTACTTAGTGTCATCACATACTTTAAATGGGGTACAGAGATCCAGAAGTGAGTACAAGAACAATCCATGAGAGTCAACCTGAAAAATATCAGCCTAGGGAAAAGTGAGACATAATGGTTGACTTCAAATAACTGAAGGGCTGTGCCAAGCAGAGGCATTATACTGGTTCATACTGTGTAGTTCCTAAACTTTTCAAACCAGAAATCAGGACACGTTACATGATGGAGAGTATTTGTGCCACTGCTGAGTAAGAGAGGCATTCTAGAGCTGTGGTTTGAATACTGAAAGCTGAAAATTTCCAAGACCTTGTGATGTTGTATAAAGGCAGTGCGTATTTGAAATTGGATATTATGTTCTAGAAAACCTCAGTCTTATAATTGTAGAATTACAATCAATGAGTATAAATTCTAGGATGATCAATTCCAGCTCAGTGTGAAGGAAATTTTATTTATTTATTTATTTATTTATTTATTTATTTATTTATCTTTTGCGGGGTATGGGTAGGAGGGAGAGAGGAAAAGGGAAAGAGAAAATCTTAAGCAGGCTCCAAGCCCAGTACAGAGCCTGATACAGGACTCGGTCTCATAATCCTGAGATCATGACCTAAGCTGAAATCAAGAGCCAGATGCTTAACCAACTGAGTCACCAGGCACCTCTGAAGGAAAAATCTTTTTAACAGAAAAACTTATCCAAAGGTAATTCTTTCTGTACTACACAGGAGGCATAGATTTTTGCAATAAATATTTATGTTGAACTTGTTATGTAGCAATCCCTTAAATCCCTTAAAACCCTGCTTTTAAGTCATCCAAGGTCTAGAGTAGAAGCCAAGCAAGGGGATGGGCAACCATTATATTTGGGGTAAAAAAAACTGGGTACTAGAGAAAAGAAAAATGTAGGGCAGAAGCCTGGGGGAGTGGAAGGTAACAGGAGCAACACTTGAGTTTAATCTCAAGGGTTGGCTGTAGAATGGAGAATCAACTAGATTGTGATCACCCAGAAATCAAAGCTACAGGTAGAGAGGGCAATGCAGGAAAGATATGGCAGTGATCAGAACTATGGAAGATGTAGTGGGGATAAAGAAGAGTGGGTAGATTTATGAATTATTAAGGAAATAGAATAGGACTTGGATTGCTAGATAATGAAGAAGGGTATCAGTGATAGCTGGGTTTCTTTGTGAGTTGGTAGTACCATTTCCCAACACATAGAACAGGCAACAAGCAGTTTTACTGAAGATGAAGTCAGTCCTGAACTGGTTGAATTTGAGAGTAGATATAAAACACAACCACATGCAGATATTAAGCAGGCAGCCAAGTATATGGTCTAGACTTCAAATCAAGAAAGGAGCTAGAATACTGCACATCCCTCTCTCTTAGCTAAAATGAGTGACTATTACTTCTTGAACAATGACAGATTTATTATCTCTCTAATCAGTCATCCTTATAAATGAGATTCAGCAAGATATTCTATCATACAACTTCCATCACTTCCTGATAGCCTTCTATCTAGAGCAAACTCTACTTCCTTAGACCATTCCTCAAGTCACACAGCTGATATGTATATTCTATTATAGATTCTTTCTAATGCTCTCTTACGGGGCAGCCAGTGGTTTCCCCAAGGTATGTGTTCCCCTTTACTGCAACTTATACAAGATGTGCTCCTGGTGTGTTCCTGGTGGTCTAAGCTGGACAGTATTTACATTTCCAAAAAGACATAAATTATATAGCCTTTCAACAAAACCTTTGTGCCTCTGAGTCAGTCTGAGGCCTGGAAATGTATACTGTGTTTACTCTATTAAATTTTACCTTTTATTTCAAAAAAGTGGGAAAATATTATTTATAAATGTTGAATTATATCATAATGCAAAACATGTCAAATGACTGGCAAAATGAATTTGTGAAAGAAGTCTTTTTTATTGGAGACTCATATTGGTGGGTTAGGTCCACATATCTGACTGATAAATCTCCTTTCTGAATGAAAATTTTAAGTAACACTGTTCATCTACTATATGCTTAGATATTAACTTGTGATTAATCTGAGAATCTTCATAAGGTATGTGACACTGATAAATAAAGTTAGTGAACAATAAGAAGAAGAAGGAGAAGGAGAAGAAAAGAAGAAGGAAGAGGAGGAGGAGGAGGAAAAAAAGGAGCTAGAAAGGAAAGTTAAGAATATCTTGTCTTAGCCAGTTTGGGCTGCTATAATAAACTGGGTGGTTTAAACAACAAAAACTAATTTTTTCACAGTTCTTGATCACTAAGATCAAGGTACCAGCAGATTCTGTTTCTGATGAAAGCCTGATTATTGGTTTTCAGACAGCCATCTTCTTCTTATGTCCTCAGAAGGCCTTTCCTTGGTATGTGCATGTGGACAGAGAAAGAGCTCTCATCTGTCTTCCCATTTTTATAAGGGCATTTATCCCATTATGAGGGCCTACTCTCTAACCTAATCTAACCCTAATTACCTCCCAAAGACTTAATTCCAAATGTCATCACTTTGGGGATTAGGATCTCAACCTATGATTTGGAAAAGACATAAACATTCAGTTCATAGCATATCTAATAAAACATAAATGAAAAAGACAAACCAAAGAAAAATAAGACATCTACGAAGTCCAACACCCCAAATTTGGAATTATGAATAAAATAATAGAGAAAATACTGGGTGGGGGGAGAAGGGACAGAATTGTCAAAGAAAAGAAAAAATACAAGAATATATAATATACATTATAGAAGGAAATGAGTTCCCACATTAAAAAGTACAAAGACCCAATATAATGATGAAAAAAGATTCACATCAAGGACGTAACTGTGAAACTTCAGAATCCAGAGGATAAAGAAACGATCCAGGAAGAAAGAGCAAATGACATATGAAGAATTGAGAATAAGAATGGTATCAGACTTCTCAACAGCAATACTGTAAACTAATTTGAACATATGTCAAAATAAACAGAAAATAATGCCCAATTTATAATTCTATACCCAGCCCAATTATGAATCAAGAGTAAATATAGAGATGTTTCTCTATAGTCAAGGTCTCCAAAACTCTACCTCCTATGCACACTTCTCAAAAAACTTCTAGAGAATAAGTTCCAGAAAAACAGAAATTAACTCTAAAACAAGAAAGAAGATGTGGTGGAAGCCATAGAACTGAGGACCCAGGGAAAGAGAGGTAAGTAGAATCCCCAGCATGACAGGAGAGTAAGTCCTATGACCAGAGCTGAGCAAGCTATTTTAGAGGGACAAGTCCAGATGAAAGCAAAAAACTAAAAGGCTCTGACATGGAGGTTTCCAGAAGAAAATAAAACTTCTAGATCTTCTGACAGGTTTATGGTGAGGAAAACTGGATTGAGAGTACTTTTACAGGGTTATTGGAGGATAAAAGAAGACTTAGCAAAAGATGGAAGAAGGCTAAGTAAAATTTTTTTTAAAAAAGACAAAAAGAACTACAGGAAAAACAAAAGTTGAACAAGAAAGGAAAGGCATTCATAACATTCTTGGCTCAAAAACTGAACAATGTTAACATAGTTATCAATTATGAAAATAATGAATATGGATGGTATCAAATTATGGTAAAATTATATTGGAAACATACAGGGAGATGAAATATGTATGAGTGATGGATGATTATATCGGATATCTACTCCTGTGCAGCAAACCACCCCAACACTTAGCAAGTTAAAACAACTGCAATTTTATTTGCTTATGAGTCTATAGATTAACAATTTGGATTTGGCTCAAATGAGCAATTCTTCACTCATAACTGCTGTCATCTGGGGACTCAACCAGCATAGAATATCCCAGGATGACCTCACACTTATATTTGAGGACTGGTTCTGGTTGGCTGCTGCTGGGGGTCTGGGGGCCTTGGCTGAAATACCTTCTGTGTTTCATGTGGTCTGTCATCCTCCTGTAGGTTAGATCAGGTTTGTTTGTTTGTTTTAACCGAAGAACCCCAGAGCAGTGTTCTGAAAGGGTGAAAGCAAAGGTGCAAGGTGTCTTGAGATCTAAGTCTACAATTCCCACAGCATCAGTGCCAGCATGACTGTTGGTGAAAGTAAGTCATGTAGCCAGTCCAGACTTAAAGGGTAGGAAACAGATCCTACCTCTTGATAGGAGGAGATACAAAGGTACAATGCTAAGGGATACATAGACAGGGATGAAAGAATTTGTTGTGCACATGTTTTCAAACATTCTTCTACAGTGGTATGGAAGAATTAAGTCTTTATCTTCTATAGTAGAAAATCCACGTAATGCCTAATGTGGAAAAATCAGAAAATTAGTATATAATTTAGAAATGTGATAAACAGAACCAACAGCTGAAGAACTTAAAGTACTTGTCTTTGGAGAAAGGATCAGGGAGGAAGAGAGGCAGGACAGGAAACTGCTATTCTTGTTATAAGTTACATAATACTTAATACATAATACAAAGTTCGACTTTGAAAACTACGTCTATGTAATGACTTTAAAAAGCAAAACAAAAGTAAAAAGTTTGGCAATACCAGCAACTCCACTTCTAGATATACACCAAAAGAATCGAGGGCAGGAATGGAAACAGAGACACTGATGGTCACAGCAGCATTATTCACAATAGCCAAAAGTGAAACAACTCAAATGTCCAGCAACAGATGAATGGATAAACAAAATATGAAATATACATAAAATGGAATATTATTCAGCCTTAAAAAAAGAATGAAATTTTGACACATTGCTGTAAAACATGCATGAAACCAGGGCGCCTGGGTGGCTCAGTGGGTTAAAGCCTCTGCCTTTGGCTCAGGTCATGATCCCAGGGTCCTGGGATCAAGCCCCACATCAGGCTCTCTGCTCAGCAGGGAGCCTGCTTCCTCCTCTGTCTCTCTGCCTGCCTGTCTGCCTACTTGTGATCTCTGTCCATCAAATAAATAAATAAATAAATAAATAAATCTTTTTTTAAAAATGCATGAAACCTAAAGATACTACACTAAGTGAAATAGTCAAATATAAAGGACAAATAGTAGAGAACCTGGGTGGCTCAGTAGGTTAAGCATCTGCCTTCAGCTCAGGTCATGATCCCTGGGTCCTGGGATGGAGCCCCGCACCCGGCTCCCTGCTCAGCCCCTACTTTTGCCCCTACTCCCTGCTCATGCTATCGTTCGCTCTTTCTATCTCTCTCAAATGAATAAATAAAAAATCTTTTAAAAAGTTAAATAAAAATAAAAAAATAAAAGGGCAAATATTGTATGATTCTACCTATGAGGTACCTAGAGACAGGAAATAGAATAGTGGTTACCAGGAGGCAGGGTAAGGAAGAGGATAGAGAGTTAGTGTTTAATGAGTACAGAGTTTCCATTGAGGAAGATGAAAAAGTTCTGGAGAGGGAGAGTGGTGATGGTTTCACAACAATGGAAATGTACTGAACGTCTCTAACTATGCACTTAAAAATAGCTAAAATGGTAAATTTTATGTTACATATATTTTACCACAATAAATAAATAAATACTGTTGAAAAAAAGGTTGGTTAGGGAAGGCAAGAATGATAGTCAATGGTTGAAAAGGGAGACACAATGTTTGGTTTCTTGTTTGCTTTCTCTTTTTCCTGTCTTTTTTTTAAGACTAGAGAGGACTTGAGCATACTTATGAGCTGAGTGAAAATACCCAGTGTAGATTTGCAGTTTGATAAAGCTGAGGGGAAGATAATGGGTAGAGAAGTATGTCTGCTAAAGAAGGAGATCTATGAGCCAGGCAATCGACCCTTGCCTGCACTGGATACGTTAAAGACAGTTTGGCTAAGCCCTTGCTTATGTCACAGACCGGAATGGACAACTCCCTCCCATCCCTGAGGGCCTTACAAAATCATACATGCTTCAAAAATGCCTACAGAATAAAATGGGTCAACTAACAGGAGCATTTGCCAATCACTCACCATGTATGCAATCAATCTGCTTAGCAATATCAAGTTAGAGGGAAGAGTATTCTTATACAGACTCCATGGTCAAAATATTGGTAATATGTTTCAACTGCAAACTTGACTGCACTTTTTTGTTGCTGTTTTTCAAAAGGGTGGAGTGTAAATACTTCCTCATCTTCCAGGATGGTTCGAAGAGCAAACTGTCTCACCATCAGGAAAAAAAAAAAAAAAAAAAAAAGACCAACTTTGAAGGATTTGGGCTCTGGGCTTCTGGGCCTATGGTGAATGAACAGCAGGATACCTGGTTTTGGGGTCGAGGAGGTAGAACAAGGCATGGAAAGAGGAGGACCTCTGAGAAAAATCAAAAAAGATCATTTTCCCTAAATAAATAAAGGTCAGGCATTAGTGAATTTTGTTCCCCCCTCATCTCATCAGTCTACTACTTCTGCCCCCATCCACAATGGTACATAACCTCCAAGACAGGTGTGACCATCCCTATAGTACAGGGGAGTGAAGAGAAAGCACCCATCCCCGTGTTTAGATTCAAGAGAGGAAAACTGAGCTTTCTGGAAACATGGTCTGGGACAGAGGTGACACCCTGTTACCCAGGTTGAAATACTGAGCCCAAATAAAATAATTTCAATAAATGTTGATGTGGTATGTAAAATGTGATTTGCTGTTGATTTGAAGAAACAAAGGCAACTTTGGCATCTATAAAATTGAACTTTTTTTTTTAAACTTTTTTATTCCACTGAAAGAGCAACTCTTTGTACCAGGTTTAAAACAAGATAGTAGGCAAAAATTTCCTAAAACTGGGACCCTTCCTCAAAGACATGAACCGTATCATTTCATAAATAAAGAATAGTAAGAAAACAGCAGAAAAATGCTGTAATTATTCTTATTTTTCAACCCCTTACACTCACGGCCACATTCATCTGTATTTCTAATAGCAAATGTAATTTGGATAGTGTGAAACAGAATAACTATTTATATGCCGTGTTTCTAGTCTTTCTCTGTGGACACTGACCTACACCGCAAACGACCTTATATCTCCTGGCTCTCCTAACCCAGAAATCTCAGGGGCAGCTGTGGCCTCTGACCTGAGCCGGGTCTGACCCTGGATCATTCTGATAGGACTCAAGGTCTTGGAAATCTGTGTGTTTCCATGGCAACCAGTCACCAGGATAGAGCCTGCCTCTTTGGAAGGCATTTTATAGCTCCTTTCGGGTGGAAGAGGAGAGAAAGGCGAGGGAAGGAGAAGGAGAGGCAGGGAGAGAGAGGGAGAAGAAGAGAAAAGGGATATGGCACTGGGAAGGATGTGAAAACCCATCAAATAGGAACTGACACAAAACAGCCTACGAAGTATATAAACATCTTTCACAATCAGAAAGACTTTGGGGGACCGTTCTGTTATGATTATTTTCTTTTTCTTTCTCTATTTCTCTCTTTTTTACCGTGAATTTCCCAGTACCCTGGCTTTTCTCAGTATATTTTATCTCCATAGAAGTTCCTCTTGGAATTTCAATCAACCAGCACTCTCAAGCTTTCTCCCTTTCCTTTTTAACATTTAATATATAAAAATGAGCAGGGGGTCAACCACAACTGGATGAAATCACTAATCATTACAGTGCTCAAACTGCAGCTCCCTGGTGTATGGAAAATTGCTTTTTACTGTGGCTGAATGTGTGGAGGGTGCATCCAGAGCCTTACTACAAAAAGGGAGTACAAATATCATCATACCACAATCTGGCCAGCAATTTTAGAAAATTGATGAGACTGGAATGGATCTTCAAAATGTTGCAGAAATAATGCACACACATACACACACCACATACCCACCACATACAGACACCACACAGGTACCACACACACACGCATTAACCACACACCCACACACACCAGCCACACCACACACACACAAACACACATATCACACACACACAGTTTGTCTGCTAAGCAGTTTTCCCTGTCACTTAACAGCATCCACTCTCTCTCCTTTTTGATTTATTGAAAGCGACACAGCATTGTTCCAAAGTTCTTTAGTTTTTCATTTCCACAAGCAATTACTTCAAAAACTGTATAAAAATTGCAATAAAACATTCCTCAATTCTTGAGAATCTGTTACATCTCTTCTGAGCGAAGGTCAGAGAATAGAATGGAAAACCATACTGGCATTCTTTTCAGAAAAGCCTGTGCTAAACAGCGTGAGGTAAGAAACAGGCACCTCACAGGTTGTAACAGTTACTATTCTTTTCACTTGTGTCCCTTTAAATTTCCAAAGAAACAGTGAGATATCTCTCAGCCTACTTATGTTTGGTTTTAACATAGAAACCTGAGGACATATGATTTAATGATAAAAAGCAAACAATTTAGGACCAAATTAACTGTCCTATTATACTCTATCCCTTCACTCCTCTCAGTCAAACAAAAGCACTGCCAAAGGCAGAGCCAGTCCTGGGTGCCCCTGGCCCCAGTCTGCACACAGCCCGCGGCCCAGAATCTGTGACCCCCACGGTCCCTGTGAGCAAGCAGGGTGGTGGGATACTGGGAAACAAGGATGAGAAAGAATAGGAAGGCAAGTCCTTGCAGAGTCTGAGGAGAGCAGGAAATATGAAGGGAAGGAGAGAAGGTGGGAGAGAGCTGGTAAAGGCGGAGGTGGGTGGAGAAAGAAAAAGATCAGAGTTTTTATTTTTTAGTTATTTTTTTAAAAGATTTTATTTATTTATTTGACAGACAGAGATCACAAGTTGGCAGAGAGGCAGGCAGAGAGAGAGGAGGAAGCAGACTCCCTGCTGAGCAGAGAGCCCGATGTGGGGCAGGACCCTGGGATCATGACCTGAGCCAAAGGCAGAGGCTTAACCCACTGAGCCACCCAGGCACCCCTGATCAGAGTTTTTTAAAGGGAAGGAAGGGGGAAAGCAGGGAAGAGAGAGGGAAGGAACAAAGGGTGAAAGAGCAAGGAAGCAAATAATAGTACATGGAAACAGGAAGGGATGATCAGAGGAGAAATGGTAAACGAAGGAGGGCAGATGACATCAAATTTCTGACACATCCACACCTGCCAGTGAGACCCTGCTCTCCGGGGAAATGGTGGTCCGAGGAGCCTTCCTTCTCTCTGTCCCTTTGAATACTTGAGCCAGAGCCCCTGAGGATGATCTGATGAATGAGTTGTGGCAGGACCTCATTGCATCTTAATGATTTAGGATTTTCCTTTCACTTCCTGTGTGCGGTTAGGGATCATTTATCTGCTTTATCTGTGGAGCCTAATGAATTCCTGCTAAGTCTTTATAGCAGTTGTCCCTTCCACTTAAATCTTCCCCCTGATCCTATTTACAGAGTTTACAGTTCAGAGTGTCGTGTGCTAAATTGTTTGTGTTTTTTACAAGCATCACTAAACGCTGACTCTGGGGTTCAGTTACTAGAAGGAGAATCTTTGGGTAAGGAGTAAATGGTGCCTGATGGATGGGTGGTTCTTCCTCTCCTTCCACCTGTTCCGTCTGCTGGCCTGGGTGGAGAGATTCAGCACACACTGAGGGAGCTTCCCAAGACCTCCATCTCCCTAAACTTTGAAGGGTAGGGAGGTCAGGAAATGGACTAGCCTTCTGGAAGCCTCGTTTGTCCCAATCTTGCTATGACTAAGCAGGTGAGCTTGAGCAAGTCATTTGAGCTTCTTGAGCTGCAGATTTCTTATCTGCAAATTGGGATGAGTCTACCTATCTCTTCTACACCAGAGTTGGGAAGGGAACCTAGTATAACTGGGGAATGATAAGAAGGGTGATACTAGATATTGAAGATAACGAGGAACGGAGCCAGGTAAGAAAGGCCTTGAATCTGTGCTTCTCAGTTCCTCACCTGTAAAGTGGACAGAACCTAGGCTAGTTCTCTTCATAAGCAGGCTGAGAGGCTCTTTAGCACTTTGAGTTAAAAAGTGCTACAAAATCCAGGATTGTGTCCCCGCTACAATCTACAATCCTACAAACCCAGTCCTTCAAAATCTTATCTCCTGAGTTCTCCTAGTTCTGCATCTGTTCCTATCTCTGTTATGGCTAAGTAGTCCCAAGGAAATCTCTGACTCCTCGTAGTACTTCTCCTCAGAAGATATTCTGAATCATTTATCATGAATTTCAGGATCCTTAGAGAATGATGCCGAACACACCTCTACCAGATAGGTCTGCTACCAAAACACAGGACTATTAAGACAAAACAGCAACATTCTGGAAGACTGCAGTATTTAGTGACCTGCCTTTCCTGAGTCTGTTTCTTTCTGTCCTTGCCTTCAGAAATGAGAGTTCTCAACTCTGGTGACCATTTTTATGAATTCCATCAAGAGTGAAATTTTCAGACAAGAAAGAGATCCCACTAATACTACTTAGATAATTCAAGTATCTTAACAGGTCTATGTGTTCAGGTTCAAACCCACTAGGTAAAATTTCAGGAACATTGGGCCCCTAAAATTTTGTTGCTTAATTTTTAACTGCTTAAGTTAACACAGTTTCTGGAATACAGGGGCCACACACAAAAAAAAGTCCTTTGATATGGTATGAAGGTATGATTAATTGAGCTAAACACCTAGAGTAAAATGCAAATACCACAAAGAATAATGACTCTTCAAACATTCTTATTATAGTATATGATGCCTCATTGTGAAAGCAAATTTTTCAAGGGGAAAAAATGGGAAAGAAATAACAATTATGGAGTATGTACTATGTGCTTAGTGCTGTGCTAGGGTTGTTACACGTATATTTATGTAGGATTAATACGTTTAATCCTCACAATTACCCAGAAGATCATCAATATAATGCCTATTTTACATTTGAGTGAGACTGAGAAAGGCTGAGTAAAGGTAGAAAGGCTGAGTGAAGGGTAACAAGGAAACACGAAACAGGATGATGGGCTGCAGCCCAATCTTATACCACCCACAAAAATAATTCTAAGTAAATTAGAGACTTAAATATAAAAACTGAAACTATAAAATAAAACTCCTGGAAAAAAAATAAGAAAAAAACCTCTTTGATATCATTCTCAGAATGACTTTTTGGATCTGACACAAAAGCACAAACAGCAAAGGCAAAAATAAATAAGTGGGACTACATCAAACTGAAAGCTTCTGTACAACAAAAGAAACAATTAACAAAATGAAAAGACAAATTACTGAATGGGAGAAAAAAATTGCAAATCATATATCTGAAAAGGTATAATATTCATAATATATAAGGAACTCATACAACTCATAGCAAGTGATAATAATCTGCCTTGAAAATGGGCAAGGAGGGCACCTAGGTAGCTCAGTCAGTTAAGCATTTGCCTTTGCCTCAGGTCATCATCCCAGGGTCCTGGAATCAAGTCCCAAGTTGCGCTCCCTGCTCAGCAGGGAGTCTGCTTCTCCTCCTCCCTCTGGCCCTCCCTCCTGCTCCTGTTTGCTCTCTCTCTCTCAAATAAATAAATAAAAATCTTTTAAAAATATGGGCAAGGAACTGAATAGACATTTTTCCAAAGTACAAATGGCCAACAGGTATGTGACAAGATGCTCAACATCACTAATTATTTAGAAAATGCAAATTAAGGGGCGCCTGGGTGGCTCAGTGGGTTAAAGCCTCTGCCTTCGGCTCAGGTCATGATCCCAGTGTCCTGGGATCGAGCCCCACATCGGGCTCTTTGCGCTGCATGGGGCCTGCTTCCTCCTCTCTCTCTCTGCCTCTCTGCCTGCTTGTGATCTCTGTCTATCAAATAAATAAATAAAATCTTTAAAAAAAAAAAAAAAGAAAATGCAAATTAAAACTACAATGAGTTATCACATCACACCTGTTAAAATGGCTACTTTTTGTTAAAGATTTTATTTATTTATTTGACAGACGGAGATCACAAGTAGGCAGAGAGGCAAGCAGAGAGAGAAGAGGAAGCAAGCTCCTCGCCGAGCAGGGGCAAGCCCCAATGAGGGGCTCGATCCCAGGACCCTGGGATCATGACCCGAGCCAAAGGCAAAGGCTTTAATCCACTAAGCCACCCAGGTGCCCCAAAATAGCTACTTTTTAAAAGAGAAGCAAAAACACTAATTCAAAAAGATGCCTACATTCCCATCTTATACCAGCATTATTCATAATAGCCAAGACATGGAAACAACCTAAGTGTCCATCAAAGAATAAAAGGATAAAGAAATTGTGGTGTATATGTATGCAATAAATTACTACTCAGCCATTAAAAAAGAGGAAATCCTACCATTTGCAACAGCATGGATGGAGCTTGAAGGCATTATGCTAAGTGAAGTAAGTCATATAGACAAAGACAAATAATGCATGATCTCACTTACATATGGAATCTAAGAAAAACTGAATTTATAGAAATAGCGATTTGATTGGTGGTTGCCAGGGGCTGAGGAAGGAATACTGGAGTCACCTGAGCATCTTCCAAGGCAGAAAAAAAAGAGGCAGTAGAAAGGGAACAATTTACGGTATAAGAAATAGAGGGCACTTGGCAGCTCTTTCTAAAAAATCTACCAGATAACTTAAGAGGGAAGCTACCTTATATCACTTCAAATAGAATTTTACTTGCAAGTATTTCATTTTCTGCAAAACATATATTTCCGAAACCTAGGTATACCAACACTAAACAGTTTGATATCTTAGCTGGTGACAGAAGGGCAGCATGGCTCCAAATTAGGCAACCTTCTTCTGTCAAGAGCCTTCCTGTCCTGCCAGGATCCGCTATCTATCTACTGAGGGTTTAATCTCACATAAGTGCAGGCCAGTAAGTAATGACTGATGGTGAGCTAATTCAAACGAGTCTTCACTGAGCCATTTCTATCAAGACTTGTCAGAATTTTTTAAAATAGTTTATTTATTTATTTGAGAGAGAGATATTGAGAGAGAGAGAGCACAAGCAGGGAGGGGTACAGGGGCACAAGGAGGGGCAGAGGGAGAAGCAGACTCCCCGCTGAGCAAGGAGCGTAATGCAGGACTCGATCCCAGGACCCTGGGATCATGACCTGAGCTTAAGGCAGATGCCTGGGAGATTCCCCATTCCTATTTAGAGAGATAAAGACAAAATATACACATGTTCCTATTCAAATATGGCCAATAATTTAGTTGCTTTGAACTTATTGTGGAACCACAGATTACCATCTGAAATATTTGGGGTTTCAATTTTCATTAATTTAAACCCAGTGTTTTCATTTGGACATTTACTTTTAATCAGTCCCTGCAATTGAGGCTGATTACCTTGAGTATTAATAATTAGAATCAACTTGCTAATGACTTCTTTTCCCTCTTAAACTGCAGGATTAAGCACAGCCATTTAATCATATTCATTAACATTTTTTTTCGCTGGAGAAACTAAATCAAGTGCAAATGCAGGGGCTCATTTTTCCATGCATATCCACACAAACTTGTCAATAAATTTTTTTATTCTTTTCTTGGTCTTCCACTTTTATCTCCAGGGTCAAAAGCCACTTACCATGCTCTCCAAAATGCACTGGAATGCTGTGTCAGATAATCATCAGGAAGAGTGAAGGCCTGCAACATTTGTACCATCATAATCATTGTTAATTACAGCAACAGCTGCTGTTGAAGTTCATGAGCCAACACTGTTTACAAACTCCACGTACATCTCAGATAAAATCTAAGAGGTAGGTACTCAAAGTATTTCCATTTGGCAGATAAAGAAATTGGGACTTAGGGGCACCTGGGTGGCTCAGTGGGTTAAGCCTCTGCCTTAACCCAGGATCCAGAGTCCTGGGATCGAGCCCCTCATCGGGCTCTCTGCTCGGCAGGGAGCCTGCTTCCCCCCTCTCTCTCTGCCTGCCTCTCTGCCTACTTGTGATCTCTGTCTGTTAAATAAATAAACAAAATCTTAAAAAAAAAAAAAAGAAATTGGGACTTAGAGAGGTTAAGTAAGTAGCAAACGGCAGAGCTCTTGTCTCTCTGACTGCAAAGATGATGCTCTTCATCACTGAATGCCCCCACTCGCCGTAAAACACTCACATTATGTCACAAGATCCCTAGCTGTAAGCCACTCAGAAAGGAAATGTCCCAGGCCAGGAGGTGTCTTGGACTAAATTAAGTTGAGAACGTGGTTGCCATTCTGAATCCATCTCTAGTCAGTTGGGCACCAAGTGGGAAGGACAAACTCTGGGGTCCCACAAGATTCTGACCATCAATAACCTGAGCCTTAGAAGAAGTAGGCTCCACCCATTCAGTCCTTGACTGAGCCACAAACCCACCCAGTCCCAAAAGATAGCATTAGGAAATATTCATGGGTTTAAAAGCCCTAATGGCTGGGAGCAGGGTATTGAGAGGAGTCCAGTATCTCTCTAGATGAGAGATCACTATCACAATATCCTGAAAGCCTACCAGGGGTTATCAGTCCAAGGTGAGTGGTACATACGTGAGTGGTATATAACACAGTTTTAAGTTTCAGTCTACCTTTCCTTACCCATCAATTGTTCCCCCCCAGCCTGTCTCTTCTCCCTTCCACTCTGGCTCTTGCACAAGACACAGCTCTGCGCACCTGCCCATGGACCCCACTCACAAGCATCAGGCCATTTATGATTTCCTTGTTCTAATACCTTTGACTGCACCAGATCTAGCCCCACTAGCTCCACTTCTGATCCCCTGGACAAGACAGTCATTCATCTTACTGCCCCCTGTATGTCACTTCGTACTATTGTCACAAAAATACCATAGATGAAGCAGCTTAAACAACAAACATTTATTTCTCACAGTTCTAGAAGCTGGGAATTTCAGGATCAAGGCACCATAGCTTCAGTTTCAGGTGAGGGCCTACTTCCAGGCTCATAAACCATCATCTCCTGATGTCCACACATGACAAAAAAAAAAAAAAAAAAAAAATGGTGAGAGAGGTCTTTGTGGTCTACTTTATAAGGGCACTAATTCCTTATTCATTCATGAGGGCTCCACTTTCATGACCCAGTCACCTCCCAAAGACCCCTAATACTATCACACTGGGGGGTTAGGATTTTAACATGAATAGGGAGCAGGGGACACAAATATTCAGTCTGTAACACCACCAAAGGATACACAGCTGTCAGATCCCAGTTTCTCCTGGGAGTGAATCCCAGGACAAGGCTTCACAAAATATTTAAATACAGTCACCTTTAGGCTGAGCCTAATTCAAAAGCAAAACCTCAAAAAGCAAAAGAAAACAGCAGCCAGGCTTTTCCAACATGTTTATAGTCTTAGTTAAAAATAAAAGGGTTTACAAAGTTGGCTTGAGATCCATATTAATAGAATAAAGTATAAAAGTCACATGATCATCTCAATAGATGCAGAAAAAGCATCTGACAAAATCCAACACCTTTTCATGATAAAATGTATTACAAAGCAATCAAGACAGAGATACTGGAAAAGGGTAGACATATAGACAATGGAACAGAAGTGAGAATCCAGAAATAAACTGTCATCTTTATGAAAAATGATTTTTTTAAGATTTTATTTTTAAGTAATCTCCATACCCAACATAGGGCTGAAACTCACCAGCCCAAGATGGTCAAAAGTCACATGCTTTACCAAGTTACCCCTAGCCAAATGATTTTATTTATTCATTTATTTATTTTAAAGATTTTATTCATTTATCTATTTGGCAAAGAGAGATAGAGAACACACAAGCAGGGGAAGAGGCAGGCAGAGGGAAAGAGAGAAACAGGTTCCCAGCTGAGCAGGGATCCCAATGAAAGGGCTCAAACCCAGGACTCTGGGATCATGACCCGAGCCGAAGGCAGACACTTAACTCACTGAGCCACCCAGGTGTTCCTGGTCAAATGATTTTAGGTAAGCATGTCAAGACAATTCAAAGGAGAAAGCGTAGTCTTACAAGAAATAGTGCCAGGATAACTGGATATTCAAGCTGGACCCCTACTTCATACCATCCACAAAAATTAACTCAAAATGGATCATACACCTAAATGTAGGAGTTGAAATTTCAAAACTCCCAGTAGAGAATATAGGAATAAATCATAACCATGGGTTATATAATGATTTCTTAGACTTTACACTAAAAACATAAGTAACAAAAGCAAATATAGATTGGACTTTATCAAAATTAAAACCTTGTGTTCATCAAATGATACCATCAAGAAAGTGAAATGACAACCCTGAGAATGAGAGAAAATATTTGCAAGAAATATATCTTGACAAGACACTTGTATCTAGAAGCCTTATAACTTATTGGTAAAAAGACAACTCAATTTTAACTTGAGTAAAGAATTTGAATAGACACCTCCCCAAAGAAGACATGGAAATAGTCAATAAGCACATAAAAAGACACTCAACATCCTCAATCATTAGTGAAGTACAAATCAAAACCATAATGAGATGTCACGTCACATATACTAGAATAGCTACAATCCAAAAGAGGGAACAATGGTGAGGATGTGGAGAAACTGGAACTCTTACACACTATTGGCAGGACTGTGAAATACTACACCCATGCTGGAAAATAGTTTGGCAAGTCCTCAAAAGGTTAAGCAGAGAATTACCATGTAACCAAGTAAGTCCCCTCCTAGGTATATGCCCAAAAGAAATAAAAACTTATGTCCACACAAAAACATGCACACAATTGTTCATAACAGTGTTATTCCTAATAGCCAAAAAGTGGAAACAACCCAAATGTCCATCAAATGATAAACAGATACACAAAATGTGATATATCCATATAACATAATATGATTTGGCAATAGAAAAAGAATAAAGTGGTGGTGCCTCAGTGGCTCAGTCAGTTAAGCGTCCAACTCTTGGTTTCAGCTCCCATTGTGATCTCAGGGTCGTGAGACTGAGCCGGGCACTGGGCTTAGCATTCAGTGTGGAGTCAGCTTGGAATTCTCTCTCCCACTCCCATTGCCCCTCCCACCAGTTCTCTCTCTCTCTCTCTCTCTCTCTCAAATAAAAATCTTTAAAAAAAGAACAAAGTGCTGTGACATGCTATGACATTGGAGGAACTTTGAAAACACTACGCTAAATGAGAGAAGCCAAACACAATTAAACCACATATTGTATGTTTCCACTCACATGCAATGTCCAGATATGCAAATCCACAGAAACAGAAATTAAATTAGTGTCTGGACACAGGTCAAGACAGCGGTGGGAGGGAGCAAGAACAAAGAGTGACTGTCAACGTGTATAGAGTTTCTTCTGGTGGTTGTTGAAATGTTCTAAAATTAGATTGTGATGATGGTTGTTTAAAAGTCTTTAATTTTTAAAAAAATGCAAGGGTGAGAATAGAAACCTAGGCAAAATGATTAATAATAATTAATGACATGCTAAAGTTTAGGTTTCTCCACCAGATTGGACATAGGGCCTAGGTAAAATATGCCTATTTTGACCACTTTATATAAATAGAATGATTCAACATAGGTCCTTCTGTGCCTGGTTTCTCTCACTTTGCACAGTGTTTCTGGGGCTCATGCCCTAGCAGGGTTTGGTACTTTGTTACTTTATATTGCTACACGATATTCCATTATATGGATATACCACATTCTGCATATCCACTCAACCGCTCATCAAAATTTGAGGTATTTCCACTTTTTAGCTAGTAAGAGTAGTCCGGCTATGAATAGTCGTGTACCAGTTGGACATTTTGGACATTTGAATCTCTCACCTGGCTGTGCTGCTGGGCGGCTGAATGGAAATGTAATAACAGGTCTCAGGCTCTCCTAACACTACCTTTTTCAATCTGTACTTTTTCAAGGAGATAGTTCACCCTCCTTGCTGGTCTCTCTGCCCATAAGCTCTTTCCAACTCTATCGAGATCTCCACATATTTTGACAGTAAGTTTTACTTTTCTTGGCATCCATCTTCATGGTATTGATTCCATGCTCAAAAGCCTTGGCTATGGCCTTGCCACTGAAGGTGTGGCATCCTCACCTGCCCAGCAGCCTCACTCCTCTCTATATCTTGTCCCGGCATCTGCACCAGAAACCCCTGCCTCTTTGTACCACTTACTTCTACCTTCATCCAATTTCTGCCCACCAGGACTCTCCCAGCACATTTCTCTGCCATCTTATGTCCAGCTCTTCATTCCTCCAGCAAACATGACTGAATTTCTGTTAAGTGCCTAGGCCAAATGCTAAGCATTTGAGACATCAGGAGATGCACTGGAAGAGATCCCTAGCTTTGCAGAGTCCATATCCAGACCTGAGCACTGCAGGGAAGGAGGGGGTTGTTTGGCAAGGGTGAGGAGACATGGGAACGCACGGTAAGGAAGCCACGTAGTTAAGCAGACACTAGTCTATTTGTCCAGTTCTACCAGTGACTCATCCAGGCTTTACAGAGGTTTTTGGTTTCCTTTTGTTTTTCTCACTCCAGATGAGGTTATTTGATAAAGTTTTTCTTCTTTTTTGGTCCAGGGTTTTTATAACTAAAATTTTGAGGGTTTGTTTTTTTTTTTTGGTTTTCTTTTTTTTTTTTTTTGGCACAGAGAGGGCAAAGAAAGGGTTAGTAAGCCCCACTTGCCCCAAGCAGTGGCCGAGGCCAGAGAGTGGGAGGCTCTCTCAGATTGCCCTGGACAGCCACATCTGCACCCTGTCAGGATTATCAAAATTGCCATGACAATGACCCAAGGGTTCTTCCTTGGATAAACATTCAGCTGATTTCAGCCAGACCCAACTGCCTGCCCTTGAGGTTTGCGTGTTGTAAAAAGATGGGGGCGGCGGGACCTGAAGCAAGGGAGAACAGGCCAGCCGAGGCTGCTCAACCTTAACATAATATTCAGCTTAAATATGAAGAAAGCTCACTTGACATCCCACTTACCTTCCTTTAAAAATGTTGAGGTAGAACTGCAGGAAGTTCCAGGGCAAACTTTAAGGGTTGCCAAGATCTCAGAACTTTTCCTCACTAGTGAGCAGGGGAGGGTACATCTGTGAAAAACAAATGAATGTGCAGACTTTAATTCCCTAAGCGTTCTTAGTTAGATGACTTGGCCTTTGGTAGATTGTGATGTCATTCCATTTAGTCTTCAGAGTCTTGGCTTCTATTTTCTCAGCCCTCCCCTTCCCACCCTGGTCTCTGATTCAAACTAAGGATCAATTTCCCTTATCATCCAGATGGACCTACTGAGGCCCTGAAAATAAGGAGACTAGATATCCATCAGTCAGAATATTGTAGATGAAATGTCTTTGTCAGAAGAAGGTTGTACTAGATGACCTCTAACTCTGTCCGAACACAAAGGCTCCACAATTCTAAGACTTGCCCCAAAGGAACCCAGCTACTTGGAGGCAAAGCCTGGACCAGAACCCAGACCTATCCCCTGCCAGTCGAGAAGCCCCTAGAGGAAGAATCCCGGTTCATCTCTGCTGGTGAATCCACCATCAATTTGGATTTTTCAGCTCAGATCTTAAACGTCTTAAATCATGTAAACATTGTCTTTACAACTTTCACAGGGAAAGGAGGAGATGCATGGAGGGGTGCGGAAGGAATAGAATAAGACATGCAAAACTCCCTTTTTGCAACTGAGGTTTCCCTTAAAGGCTGAAAATGCAAACACATTTTGCAAACCAAGTTCCACTTTGTAAAGAAGGGCAAATGCCCTGTATATGGATTTTACTGTGCCTTCTTATAAAGGGGACGATCTTTGTTGTGAAATGAATGACCACTCCTTAATACCTTAATGTAGGATATTTTGATTGGTTTTAATTAATGTTCTATCTATGTTCTTGTGGTCATTTTACAGACAGTAAAACCAAGCGCCAAAACAGAGTTATGTCTAATCCAAGAATATCCTGGAGCAAACTCTGCACTAACATGACTCTCAAATCCCTTTGTCATCCACCCAGCCTCACAGCCTAGGTCTCTAAGGAACTTCATCTGAGATGATCTCTTCACCTTGCCTACATCAGAGCCCAGAGCTCCAAGCTGGCCATAACTTGTGGTTTTTTTTTTTTACTCGAGATTTTTTTAAGCAAGGTTTTCAAACAACCTTGCACTATATACTGGCATGGAAGAACAGGCTGGTGTCCCTGACACACAAAGCCACTCTGAGTTCCCCTAATCCACTAGCAATCCCCTGCCTGCTGGGTCTTATTGCTTAAAAGGAACATAAGCTCCTTGACACTGCTCTGGACAAGGGGTGTGTGTTTGAGAAGACGGAGGAAAGGACAAGCAGAAAACATCCTTAAGCGCATTATCAACCTGTTTGATTTCTGCAAACTTCTCAAGTCGGCCTGACCCCCATGCCTGAAAGAGGGACCCGTGAGACCACAGGCTGGCAAAGCAGGACCCAGGGCTCCCTGGGCAGTGGTGAGATGCAGAAACAAACTGCTCCTTTTCTCAGAACAGGCAACCCTGCAAACTCATCTTTACTGGAAAAAAAACATTAAATTCTTTTTTCCTCCCACTTTCCTTTAAGGTTATAGCCACGGAATTCATACTGCTTATTGACCAGACCACTCATCTGTCAATTAAGCACATGTAGCAGCTCTTAAAATGTTGTCAGATGCTAAAGATTATCTCTCGGAGGGTATTTACTTCCTCCCAGCTATTTGAGTCGTCTCTCTCCAACTAGGCTGTATGCTCCTGGAAGACTCGGGCAAAGCCCCATATATGTCTTTGCTTTACCCACAGTCTTGATAATGTTTGGGATACAATTGCCACTCAGTACATTCATTAATTTATGGGTGAGAATTCTTTAAGGGCTTACAGGCATTATGAATCTCAAGTCTACAAACTAAAGCATACCAAAAAAATCTACATCTTCATTTTTATTAAATTAATTTCCATTTTGACTTCTCTTCCTCCTAGAATTCTAAATCCTTGCAAGAATTTCAATCTCAGGCATTACTGGGCTCTCCTTCCTCTTCAGGGTCTTTCCAGAATCCAGAAGACTTCCATGGTGCTCAGAAAATTTGGATAAGGACTTCTGTCTTCCTGCCCATTAGTGTTCACAGCTGACATCCCCATAGTCTCAGCCCACAGTGAACCTGTGAAGTCTGGTATCTTTCTGCTTCCATGACCAGACTGAAGAAAAGGAATTTTTGCCATTGACAGCAAGGGGACCTAAGGTCAGGCTCTCTAGGTTCATCATTCACCCTCCCCTGAAATCTTGCCATGGCTTTGGGCAAGGGGCTCTCCCAGTACTGAGCCCAAGCTCTCCCTGGGCTTTCTCACTGCCTCCCCGCAGTCCTGGGGTCTCGTTGGAGTCCCAGGGAAATCAGTCTCCCATGCCTCTTGTTGCCCTTGCAGGCATTCCTCAGTCTCTTCAGTGGGGTCACCAAGGACAGTCAAAGCAATGTCTTCCCTGGTCCACAGTGAGGAAGGCAACTTGCTTCCTAAATGGAGGAAGCAGTCTTTTCCACTTTGGGTCAATGGAGCAAAGAACAGAAAAGATGATGTATGGAAAGAAAAGCAGAGAGACTTTGTATATGATTAGACTCTTTGGTTGTAAGTAATTGAAACTGACTTGAAAAAATATAGACGAAATAATAGTAGTCTGTTGGGGGGCGCCTGGGTGGCTCAGTGGGTTAAAGCCTCTGCCTTCGGCTCAGGTCATGATCCCAAGGTCCTGGGATCGAGCCCCACATTGGGCTCTCTGCTCAGCAGGGAAGTCTGCTTCCTCCTCTCTCTCTGCCTGCTTCTCTGCCTGCTTGTGATTTCTGTCTGTCAAATGAATAAATAAAATCTTTAAAAAAAAAAAATAGTAGTCTGTTGGGACAACAGAACATTGGATAATGTCCTAGAACTGAAGAAAGATCTGAATGAGCAGTCCTCAAGAAGGACAGGAAAAGAACAGTTCCAAGAATTTCAGTCAGCATCTCACAGATGAAAGAAGAGTGACTCAGCTCCAGCCTCCACTGAAGACTAAACCACCAGGCGAGAGTCTGAGGGGCCCAACCCCAGTCATGTGCTTACCACCTCTTGGATAAGAGACTTGAAGGCCAAAGAGTATCAGATCAGTAGATTACCCAAACACATTAAAGAGGGGACAGAGAGTTCCCCTAAAAGAAAAGCAGAGAGCTGCTACCAAATGAAGGGAATACGAAGCTGGCAAGATGACCAGTGACCAACATAGAAGAAAGCAGTTCCAGGTAACAAGCCGCCAGGAGCAGAGTATCCTGTGTGGAGGAGAGCAAAACATCCTAACCCTAATAATGACATCTGATACTTAAAATAAACTTGGAATAACTGCAGATACAAAAACCAAGAGCTGGCTGAAGAAAAATAGTATGAATATTAATCTGAGAAAATAATCACCCCAGAGCAGACTGTGTGAGAAGTAGAAAGAATAGCTCACATCCAATTAGATCAGGCTATTTGCAAACAGTTGGAAAAGAAGGACAGACCAAAAAGAGGATGATTTTCTTAAGAATAAATATTTTATCAGTTATCTTGAAAGGAGCAACTTGAGATTTATCCAAGAATACCACTCCAAAAACATATGTCATGGCTGTGTAAAATTATGTCTAGGCTACCTATGTAGGAAATTATATAATTCTCAATTATATGTGACTGAAGCTATTGTCAACTAATTTCTCTATGGTCTTCACAAAGTCCCTAGTTAAAGAATACATCCTCTTATTACTAAATATTGATACCTTGACTGCATATCATTCCAGGGAAGATTCTGAGCACCACAGTGGACAAAACCAGGTAAGCTTTGGCACTTAGAGACTGTGTCTCAAGATTTATTTCTCTGTATGTGCACTGCATGTGCATAAAAACTGAAATGAAAAATTTTAAAAACAAGAATGCTATGTCAGGGGGCACCTGGGTGGCTCAGTGGGTTAAAGCCTCTGCCTTCAGCTCAGGTCATGATCTCAGGGTCGTGGGATTGAGCCCCGCATTGGGCTCTCTGCTCGGTGGGGAGCCTGCTTCCCTTCCCCTCTCTCTGCCTGCCTCTCTGCCTGCTTGTGATCTCTGTCTGTCAAATAAATAAATAAATAATCTAAAAAAAAGAAGAAGGAGAAGAAGAATGTCATGTCAGGGAGGTATTTCTTTTATTTATTTATTTATTTGACAGACAGAGATCACAAGCAGGCAGAGAGGCAGGCAGAGAGAGGGGGTGGGGAAGCAGGCTCCCCACTGAGCAGAGAGCCCGATTCGGGGCTCAATCCCAGGACCCTGGGATCATGACCTGAGCCGAAGGCAGAGGCTTTAACCCACTGAGCCACCCAGGCACCCCAGGGTGATATTTCTTAAACTAGGATCCTACATATCAGCTCTCTGAGATTTTCTTCAGGGAAAAGAAGGAATGGGGTTCTGGGAATTAAAGGAAAGAGAGCCTAGAAACTAGAAGTCTCGTATTAGGAGACCATGAAGGCAGCTCACCAGCCAGGTACTGAGGACCATGATAAGAAGTGACCATGAAGGTCGCCTGGGTGGCTCAGTTGGTTGGGCGACCGCCTTCCACTCAGGTCATGATCCCAGGGTCCTGGGATCAGAGTCCTGCATTGGGCTCCCTTCTCAGTGGTGAGCCTGCTTCTCCCTCTCTCTGCCTGCTGCTCTGCTTCCTTGTGCTCTCTGTCAAATAAATAAATAAAATCTCAAAAAAAAAAAAAAAAAAAACAACCAACTGGGGCGCCTGGGTGGCTCAGTGGGTTAAGCCTCTGCCTTCGGCTCAGGTCATGATCCCAGGGTCCTGGGATTGAGCCCCGCATCGGGCTCTCTGCTCAGCCGGGAGCCTGCTTCCGCTCTCTCTCTCTGCCTGCCTCTCTGCCTACTTGTGATCTCTGTCTGTCAAATGAATAAATAAAATCTTAAAAACAAAACTGAGTATCAAAAAACATGACTACAACTGCCTGACTGACAGATAAGTACACAGAAAGATAACCTATGACCATAGAGATTCTCAAAATAAAAAGGGAATTTCTTTGAAAAAAAAAAAAAAGTGACCATGAAAGCAAAATAGAAATAAAAAGCTGTGGAACAGCTGGGTGAGTGGTCATGACCCAGGGCCTACAGGTTGTACCCTTTTGTTCTCAACCACAAGCTTAGCTTTCCTTTTCAAGAATAACTCATTCCGCAATGACATGGATAACTCTCAGAATTACAATGCCGACCGAAAAAAAACAGACCAAAAAGAGAGTATATGAGGTATGATTCCATTTATTTAATGTTCTAGAATGTGCCAACTAATCTATAGTGATAGCAAATCTGTGATTGACTGGGGATGAGAGGGTGGGATGGGTGGAAAGCAGACGTTTAAATTACAAAAGGATGGGGGAAGATTTTGGTGGTGCTGGATATGTTCATTTTCTTGATTGTAGTGATGATTTCAAATGTGGTGATGTCAAACACATCAAACTGTATACTTTAGATAGCTGCATGGTATTGTATATCCACGAGACCTTGATAAGGCTCTTAAAAAAAAAGAGTATGTGGGCTTTAATCCATAACAGAATTTCTCAACCTCAGTACTACTGACACTTTGGGCCAGACAATTCTTTGTTGGGGAAGCTATCGTATATCGCCGGATATTTGGCAGCATCCCTGGCCTCTACCCACTATTATGAGAACCAAAAATAATTCCAGGCATTGCCAAATGCCATCCTCTGCTGGGAAGGGAGGAAGGGGGAGAAACACCCCCAGCTGAGAAACACATGCCTCTAAGGATTCCGCAGGTTGCAAAGGAGACCAGAGGGCAGAGACCAACCCCAGGGCCGCTATGCGGACCGAGCCATCAGTGCTGTGGCTCACACAGAGCAGCAAGCTAGCTGGCAGGAGCAGGCAGGGCTGGAGGGCTGTTGGGCCCCCACCCAGAAAGCCAGAAGAGGCCAGAGTCAGTGCTGGAGACTCAGAGAAGGCTCCAACAATAGCAAAGACTCAAGGGAAAAGTGAGAAGGATATAAATAATACCTTGAGCTTGTTTAAATGGCCCCGAGTATTTTTATGCATATTATCTCATGGGTCTTTACTGGGCACATGCAAGGAGGAGAGGGGTGAATGTTGCTCTCCTCTTGTCCAGACCTAGAAGGAGCATCTGTCCATCAGCCTCTGAGCTCCTGGGTAGCTGATCACAGTGTTAGGGAAGGATGGTTAGATAATCCCTCATCTCCTCAGAGCTGCTGAATAACAGTTCTGAAGGGCTATGATGCAGGCTTCTGAATCCCTGATGCCCATCCAACAAGGAGCAGGTTATAACAAGGCAGGCGAGTAATTTGGTTTAGAAAGTTTCACGTGAGGAAGCACTTCTGGGGTGTGTCTTGTCAGACAAAGACTGTATGACAGGAGGATGTTGAAGAACGTCCTCTTCTGGTGCTGAACAATAGGAGGAACTTGCTTCGCTGGGATGACAGAAGCAGGAAGATAAATTGGAGGGCGGGGCCCAGCCCCTCCAGTGCTATGGGTCTGCACCATCAGAGGAGAGGAGAGAATTCAGAAGTGAGTGGAAGTGGATGGAAGGTCGTTTGAAGGGACATTTTTAGATTCATCCTCAGCCCGTTTAGGAAGGGGCTAGATTTCAGTGCATCCAGCGACCCCCACCCTGCCCCACCTCCTGTTTTCTTTTCCCTTCACAGATATTGAAACCTTTCCTGTAGAAAAACATAATCATGTACATACAGTGTGACAGTCACAATGCCTCTCCTTGAACAGAAGAAAGCATCGCTCCCCAGAGGAACTGCAGAACTGTGCAGAAGATAGAAATTTGGGGAAGAGGTGCTCATGAACCACATAGGCAATAACCATATATTTCACCCCTCCTGCAGTCCCCAAAAAGCCTAAGTTGGTCCTCAGTGCGGCTGACCACTGCAAGCAGATTTGTTCACAAAGTCATCACACCAACATCCCAACTGGAACCTAGTTATCAGAATTTAATGACCATCCTTGTGTGTGTTTATGATGTGATAATATTTTGATGACCATGCTTTTGTTTTGGGACTGCCTTCCTTCTAGAGATGCTCAAGGAATGTTCTATATGGGCTTTTTAATTTTTTAATTACATATCAACAACTTTATGGTAAAATATAAGCAGAATCATCAAGAAAGAAAAATCCCAGCCCTTTTCACTATAAAACCTTAACTAGTGTCAAGACACAATGGTCTCTCCTTGCTTTACTATTGTACAGATATAACTTTTCATAATTGCAAAGAATGTACCCATATTATTTTAAGGTTTCATTTTAGTTTACATTACAGAATCTAGATTTTTTTTGCATTCCTATCTCATTTACATATTTTTAAAAAGTCATGTGATATCCAGTTCATTAACATACAGTTAAACAAAATGCTGTGGTTTGGTCACTCACACTGCTTTCCATTGAGAGGGAAAAGTCCTAATGAGAATATTACAGTTACTTCCCAATATTTTGCCCATTCATTCATTATGCATTCATTCATTCATGAAGCAAGACAGAACAGAAAGATGGAAAATTTTTGAGTCCTTGGCAGCATCTTATTGCTGTCTTATTGGCTCTGGGCGGCCTATCCCTTAAATCCCTATTTATTTAAGCCACAGCAAAAATCAGCTAAAAGCAATCCTAACTGATACACCACTGAAACCTCTCTTTATGTGCACACCTCCATTCTGCCATTGTTCTCATCTCTGCAGGAGAGGTATCCCTCTTTCTGTTGGAATTAGCCCTCCACATGCATTCTTGATCCCAATCCCCCCCCCCCCCCCCCCCCCCCCCTTCCTCTTAGACCATGTTCATACTGTCCTTTCTTATTTGTGTCTTCTATCTCTCCCTCCATTCTGGCTTTTTCATGTCTACTAAGAACCTGTTAGGATCTCCCTCCCATTTACCCAGCCTACTGCTAGAGTAACTTTCTCTTCCTCTTCTTCTTTTTGCCACCTGACTGCTTGACAGACTGTTCTTCACCTCCTCATCCTCAGTCTCTTCCACCCCGGCTGTCACCCCCAAAACTGTGCGACCAGCAGTTGAGTTCACCAATCCTCTAGTTAGCAAGTCCCACAGCCTCTTCTGACTCTACCTTTCTCCAGCTTTCTGCATATGGCTCTTCAGATCACCTTTTCTTTCTTCTTTAAACTTTCTTTAAAAGTATAAATATGTTATGTAGATTTTGGAGAGAATTATTTTAAATGATTGAAAAAAAATTAACACAGAACTACACCCACTTTTTTCCTTTCCTTCCCTGGATGCCACTAAAATGTAGTAAGGATTTTTTTTTTTTTTTTTAAAATACACTCTCTCCATTCTGCCCCCAAAATAGGAATCATCCAAAAGATAAAAGGAATGAGAGAAGAAATAGTTTGCAGCAGTGATGAGAATGTTCAGGCCTCCATCCATAGGAGTGTAGTTGACCAAGGGCCCCATTGCCCAGCTCTGAAACTGACATAAGATCCACAGCTGAGTTTGAGTCCAGGCTGTGCTTCCCCAGGGCTGCTGTCAACTAATGACTGAGCATGGCATTCCCCGGAGACCTGGGACTCCTACACAGTCCCCTTTGCCTCAAAGGCTCCTACCAGCCTTGCTGACTGGCCTCAGACTGCACTGTGCCCTAGGTTGCTTCCAGCCAGCCTTCTTTCCTCCTTTCCCTCATTGTCATCTCTGAGTGATGCTCTCTCAGCCTTTCATGGCTCCCTCCCTGCTTTCTCTAACACAGGGGATTCACAAATAAAATCCATGAGCATGTGGTATCATCTTGGAATCTGCCTCTTGGAAGACTGCAGGAGAAAGATTTCAACAAATACTTGGAAGATAACAAGCAGATGGAGGAGCAGTAGCTGATTGTAAGCAGCGTGACCCAAAAGCCAAGCAGAAAGGAATTGCTGATAAGCATTAAGCCAATTCCACTAAGAGATCTAGAAAGACTTAGGACTCAGAGACACAACTTACCACCGAAGTTGAGGGGTGGGGGTGGGGTGGGGGGTTCAATGTGGAGCTAAAAACAGCTCTCTTCATGGAAAGTCTATATCCAGAGAAATTAGGCCACCAGTTCCTCTCCCCAACACCCTCCACCAGCCAAGCCATGCCAAACTCCTGACCCACAGAAACTGTAATAACAGAAATGGGCTGTTTTAGGCTGCTCGGTTTGTGGTAATTTATTATACAGCAATAGAGAATTTAAACAGATAGCAATAAAAGTCTATTATTTAGAAACAAAGCAAACGCCAGGGTTTTAGATGAGGGAGGAATATGAAAATATATTTTTCAATGTTAGGTATAGCTTTACATTTGGATAGTTTTAGCAGTTTCTGAAGCAAAAAAAAGTTAAGTAAAATCTTAAACACATTTTAATGACTGTGGAGGTGGATGTTACTCCCTGAGATTGGCTGAAAGTGGGAAAGCCAGTCAGAGCAGAGTCTGAGGGGAAGGGGAAAGCCAGCAGTGAGAGAGACCAGAGGCTGATATCACGGGCAGAGGGTCACAGATGGCATCCTAAGCTCCATAAAGAGGCAAGGGTTGGAAGGAAGACTTGGAAACCAAACCAGCAAGGAGAGGTTGAGGATGTCCACAAGCTACTCTGGCCACCTGAGGACCATGTAACTGCTCAGAGCACCAACTGGTATCCAAGGCTTGCTTTAGACATCACCAGGCATGCAGAGCATGGCCCCGATTTAGAGGTGCAGGACTCAGACAGAAAATGCATCTGTTTTTCTCTCCTCACAAGAACATGTTTACATTATTGGACTTACAGTGTAAATATTATTTTATAGTCTCACTTTTTTATTTGACCCATCCAACTTTTCCTATGTCTGTAAATTAGTCAAATTATTATAAATTGCAGCATATTTCATTGATTGAGTGAATCATAATTTCTTTAAATCACTGTAATTTTGCAGAATATTCAGGGTCTCTCATAGAAATATTCCTGTGCTGAATATCTTCATTCTCATGGTATTTTTATTCTGTTCAAGTATCTTCTTTGGACAAATTCTGAGTTCTAGAATCCCTGGATTGAGGGGTATATATGTACATATGCCTAGGTCTAGATGGGAATTACCACATTGCTTCCCAAAAGGCTTAAATCACTTTAAATGTGTGAGCGTATTTGTTTTACAATTATTTCTCTACCATTTGATGTTTCCTTTCAGTGACTTTTCTCTTGGTTAATTTACTAGAAGTCAAGTTCTACATAGGGTTTTCTTTAAATTTCCTACCTTTAATTTCAAAGAAGAATAAACGTTTCCTTTGTGCTGACCTATCCTTTGTCTTGTTGCCGGCAGGTCTGGTCTATTCCCTCCATTCTGCCTTCTGCCCGGCTGTCCTGGAACCTCTGTTGGCTCCCTGATCCTTCCTCCTCCTCCCTGCAGTAGATACGTGAGGCTGCCCCCTTTCTCTTCCAACATTCTCTCCCTGGATTTCTTCTGGAGCAGTGTTTCTCCAAGGGTAGATTTGGGTCCCTTCTCAAGAAGAAATCACTGAGACAATTCTAAAATGAACATTTCCTGTGATGACACCAAATGTACCAAAGCAGAATCTCTGAAAGCTGTACGCCGCCCCCTACCTGAATCAGCTTCTTAGCCAATTCTCAAAACTGATTCTAAGAGTTTTGACAACCCATGGGGCACCTGGGTGGCTCTGTCAGTTAAGTGGCTGACTCTTGGTTTCTGCTCCAGTTGTGTTCTCAGGGTCGTGAGTTCAAGTCCAGTATCAGGCTCTGCGTTCAGCATGGTCACCTTAAGATTCCCTCTCCCTCCCCTTCTGCCCCTCCACCACAGCCTGAAATAAATCTTAAAAAAAAAAAAAAAAAGTTTGACAACCAATGATAAATGTGATTCCCCCAATTTCATTCCCCCTCCCTTTGCACCAGCATGGTTAAGCTGCTTCCCAAATCTCTCCAGCCAGATGTCCCTCAAACCCCACATATTATCTTCCAGGGCTCCCCACCTTGCCCAGGCACCCTCAGTGCCCACTGATCCCCTTTTGCTAAAATCCGTTCTTCCAGTGTGTCAACCCCACGAGCCCAGTTCAGTACTGACAGCTCCTTCCAAACTAATCTTTGAAGGAGATTCCCTTTGTGATACAGGTCTTGCAGGCCCTAGGGTAAAGACTGACCTCTCTATTTGTCTGCATGCCACATCATGTCCAGAAAGCGTGATTCAATGTGACAGATATTATCAGACAGATATTAGCAGCTGCAGCCTGACAGACATGCATCTCTGATGGAGCCCTACCAAGTCTCAATGGGCCAGAGAGCCCCCATACCAAGCCCCGTACCTCGGGGCAGGATGAATGCAAGAAGGAAAGAGAAGAGGACTGCTGTCTCCACTCACCACCCAATCCACACATTAGATCCATTGAAAGGTTATTTCTGACTTCCAGTCCAGTTGAAGGGGTCCTTTGCCAAAAATTTAGGCACCTGAAAATTTGTGAATAAATCACTTTTCTCAAGGTGTATTCCCAAATCAGTATTCTCAAAGTGTGTCCTGAAGAAATGTCTATCCTCTGCATACACTCTAGAGCTCTCCTAGAGATTCAGAGTGCATGTTTTCTTTTTAAAGATTTTATTTATTTATTTGACAGACAGAGACCACAAGTAGGCAGAGAGGCAGACAGGATGGGGGGGGCAGGTTCCCCACTAAGCAGAGAGCCCAATGCGGGACTCGATCTCAGGACCCTGGGATCATGACCTGAGCCAAAGGCAGAGGCTTTAACCCACTGAGCCACCCAGGTGCCCTGAATGTTAAAAGTTCTGAGAAAAAGGGGTGCCTGGGTGGCTCAGTTGTTTAACGTCTGCCTTCGGCTCAGGTCATGATCCCAGGGTCCGGGGATCGAGCTCTGCATCGGGCTCCCTGCTCAGAGGGAAGCCTGCTTCTCCCTCTCCCACTACCCTGCTTGTGTTCCCTCTCTCACTGTGTCTCTCTCTGTCAAATAAATAAAATCTTTTTTTTTAATGTTATTTAAAAAAAAAGTTCTGAGAAATCATCTAGTACTAAATTTCATTTAACTTTTTTAACCCAATTTCCCCCAAATTTCTTCAGCTTTGAAACCTTTTCCCTAAATACTGCCAATTAGCATGGCAGGTGACCCATAGCCTGTGATTTACACTTCAATAAATTCTACATCCATTTTTTAAAAAATCAAATCCTGTTTCCTTGTTGATTTATTTCATCACTTCAGAAAGTCTTCTCTCTTTTCTTCTGTTGCCTCTACCTAATATTTTAGCTTGAAATTTGATTTCTACACCAAGGTCACAAGTTTACTAGGAGGCCTTCTCTAAAATGGAAAGAAAATGCTTGGTGAATTATTTAGCAAAGTGCAATTTCTCTAAAAAGAAGAAGAATGTGGCTCTATGCCACTACTTCTTTGTTCACTCATTCATCATTCATTCATTTGTTCATTCACGGCCCCCACCAGTTTAGTCCCAAAAGTACAGCGATAAATACTGTCGATGCAAAGGAGAAAAATTCACCGTGTTTGCAATGAGTCCTATAACAGTGGTAAGAACAGAAAAGCCCTATTTCTTTCCTGTCTGAGAGAGGGTGGGGGGAATAGTGGGTCAAAGAAAGGTCGCAGACAGTAAAGATAGTAGAGGTTAGAAATTTTGGTGGCAAGTGAGAGGAAACTCAACTCCAAGAAGCTAAATTAAGCAAAAGAGGAAATGTATTGGCTTGGTACTTGGGAAGTCCAAGGAAGGTGCTGGACTCAGGCTGTTTGCCCCCATCAGTCTCTCACCTCTGTTTTTCTCTCCGTAGCTTTAGTCACTGTCAGAGCAGATGGGCTTTTTTCACAAGACAAGGATGGGAACCCCCAATTCATTCACATCCTCCGGCAACATCATGACCAGAAAAGCCAAGCCCCTTCTCTAGCTCTGTGTGTCAGCTTTAGAGAAGGAGTCTCAGGCCCCAGGAAGGTCTCACCCTCCACTCCCAGACCTACTCCCAGGGCCAGGGCCCAGGTGCCCCTCTCAGCCTGCAGCTTCTAGCTAGTCCCTCCTAAGGCCACAAAAACCCCAGAGCAGCACTAGAGAGGGGGCACAGCTGATCACATCTCTGATTTCATATCATGTAGACTGTGAAACGGAGGACAAAACTTCTAAGCCAGCTACAAGAGGGGTTGCACAAAATTTCTGAGTGTAACTTGCAGGGTTCACCTTTTTTATTTTGTTTTATTTTGTTTTGTTTTGTTCCAGGTGGCAAGGTGAGAAGTTCACAGGGGTAACTGTATTTTTCTTTCCTTACATATTTTTTTCCCTTCTGCCCTACATTCACCTTTTCTCCTGAGGGAAAGGTAAAACTACTGCTTTTAAGAGGAACAAATATCTGTTACGGTAGTAACAGGACATATGTTTAAGAATCAGAAAAGCTTGCCTATTCTACTTGAAGTTTTTTTTTTAATTATTATTTTGCTGACTTCCTCCAACTCCAATGCCTTAGTGTGACATCAAGTGCTATTGAGTTCTTTTTTTTTTTAAGATTTTATTTATTTATTTGACAGAGAGAGAGAGAGATCACAAGTAGGCAGAGAGGCAGGCAGAGAGAGAGGAGGAAGCCGGCTCCCCACCAAGCAGAGAGCCCAAAGCTGGGCTCCATCCCAGGGTCCTGGGATCATAACCTGAGCCGTAGGCAGAGGCTTAACCCACTGAGCCATCCAGGCACCCCAGTGCTACTGAGTTCTGATTTAAACAAGCATAAAGAAAAAAGGGATTCCCCTCTAAAAAAAAAAAAAAAAAGGAAGAAAAGAAAAAGAAGATCCATAATCTTCTGAAATTGTTCACTCCCCCTCCTGACAAATTAAAATAAATGAATTTAAATTGACAAATTAAAAGAAACTGATTGCTACTTTTAAAAAAATCTTTTTAAGATTTTACTTATTTATTAGAGAGAGAGTGAGCACAGGCAGACAGAGGCAGAGGGAGAAGCAGGCTCCCCGCCGAGCAAGGAGCCCGATGTGGGACTCGATCCCAGGATTGCTGGGATCATGACCTAAGCCAAAGGCAGCCGCTTAACCAACTGAGCCACCCAGGCGTCCCTGATTGCTACTTTAAAGATGCCTCAGCATTACAACCAATTGAGCAATTTTACACACACACACACACACACACACTACTACTACTACTTGCATGCCTGCGCTTACATACACCAGGCTTCTTTAACAGTGCATCAAAATTCTTAGGCTTCATTCAGAGTCCTTAGTAAGGATTCTTTTTTTTTTTTTTTAAGATTTTATTTATTTATTTGACAGAGAGAGATCACAAGTAGGCAGAGAGAGGGGGGAAGCATGAGCAGAGAGCCCGATGCAGGGCTTGATCCCAGGACCCCGAGATCATGACCTGAGCCAAAGGCAGAGGCTTAACCCACTGAGCAACCTAGGCACCTCCTTAGTAACGATTCTTGAGTCTTGTCTTCCAGAGGTAAACTTAATTCTAAAATTTCCATTTTAGTGTTTCACCAATTATGCTCTGGGTACCTCATGAATCAGAATTACATGGGGAGACTGTTAAAATGCAGACCCCTTAGAGGCACCTGAGTGGCTCACTCGGTTAAGTGTCTGACTTGATTACAGCTCAGGTCATGATCTCTTGGGTCATAGGATTGAGCCTGGCCTCTAGCTCCCTGCTCAGTGGGGAGTCTGCCTGATAGTCTCTCTCTCTCCCTCTGCCCCTCCACCACCACCACCCTCACTTGTGCTCCCTCTCTCTCTCTCTCTCTCAAATAAATAAATAAATCTTTAAAAAATAAAATAAGATAAAATTCAGACTCCTAGTGGCACCTCTGGGGCTAGTCAATTAAGTGACCAAATTTGGATTTCGCTTCAGGTCATGATCTCAGGGTCATGATCTCAAGGTTGTGAAACTGAGCCTGCAGTTGAGCTCCACAATGAGTATGAAATTTGTTTACGTTTCTCTCTCTCCCTTTCTTTCCCTCTGCCCCACTACACCTTAAAAAATGCAGGCTCCTGGGCCTCACTCCATACCAACTGAATCAGAATATTTCTGGGGATGGTGTCCCAGGAGTCTTTGTCTTTAAAATTTCCCAAATGGTACTTTGCATCCTAAAATATAAGAAGCCTGCTCTAGAATTTGGGAGAGTTTTATTAGGATTTCTGAGTTCTGGTGTCAGACATTTCTGTATCTCTAAGGCAGGATAAACTTCTTGTGAATTCTGTGAACTTTAGTTTGTCAGTAAAATATAATAGCAATTCCCGTGAGTCATGCTCTTTTGAAGTCCTGTAACAAAAGTAATTATAAGCACAGTCATAGTACACAGAATTCCTTCAGATTTAAATATATCTCCTCTAAATAGGTCACATATTAATGAGTAGGATAAATTCCATTGTAACGAACTTTTGTGATTATAACAAACAATTCAATGTAATCTTGTTAAAACAGGTACATTGTAAGAACTGACATGATAATTAAAATCCAACTGAAATTAATCACAGATAGAAAAATTTTATGAAAACTCATTATGGTTGTGAGTCTTCTCCTAAATGAACAACTTATCTTCTTCATAAATAGGATTTTACTTCCAATCCAAGACAAGCAATAAGAAGGGCACCTGGGTGGCTCAGTTGGTTGGGCAACTGCCTTTGGCTCAGGTCATGATCCCAGAATCCCGGGATCAAGTCCCGCATCAGGCTCCCAGCTCCACGGGGAGTCTGCGTCTCCCTCTGACCTTCTCGCTCATGCTCTCTGTCACTTTCTCTCTCTCAAACAAGTAAATAAAATCTTTAAAAAAAAAAAGAAGTCAATACATACAATGTACACCACTAACACTGTACACAAAGACGTTGCATTTTAGAGCTAGAAAAACCTTAGGGATTGTGAACTCGAACCTTTCCTCTTAGATGAAAAAAACAAAGAGCAAGTCATGCTGTTGATGATAGAACAGAAAAAAAAAAAAAATCCAGATGTTCCTTCTCCTACTGGAGTATAAGTAGCCCCCAAGGATACCCAAACACAGAATCAAAAGGTTCTTCGAGTGGGAGCAACCACTCTTTTTACATAATAGATATGCTATGAAGGAAAAAGAAAAAGCCACATGAAGTGTAAGATTTGAAATAAATACCACCCAGCCACGGTGATTTATTCATTTCTTCTCTCCTACAATTCAAGCTACGTGGTAGAAAGATTTGAAAACCTCAGTGCTCCTCCACCTTCCCTACCAAAATCTGACAAATTAAAACAGGAGAGAATACGTGACCCCAAAGTAGTCAAGAGTAATTACTTGATACCCATCCAGATTGATCCAGTGTGGTGGAGAATAAATCAAGCAAGGCTGTTAAGCTCTTCTCAGATGATTTACTAAACATATGCTGTAGGCCTGCACTTGGGTTTCACTTATTCTTTCTGTTCAATAGATACAGACTGAGCACTTACTAGGAGCTAGAAGATATGACATGTTCAAACAAATATTAAGACCAATAGACAGGGGGAAGGAAAACTAAAGCCATAATTACAGTGTGTTACATTACAGACTATAGAATCAGGTGTCATGGGCACAAACTCAGCTAGGTTGTGTCAGAGACAGTGTTATAGTGAAAATGACATTGAGCTGAGTCTACAAGGAAAAACCAGGAGTTTAACTAATGGGATATGGGAAAGGAAGAAAAAATAATTCTAGATCAATGAATAGCATATACAGAGGTATGAAAGGTTGAGGAGAACAAATAAGCAGTTGGAAAGAGGGATCCAAAAAAGAAAGACAGTATTAAAGCCATAAGCTTTGTTTTTCATGCTATCTAACACAACGTGGGGAAAGCCAATTTTTTTTTAATTATAATTTTTAAAAATCTACCTTCCTTGGGCAAAAACTCACAAGTGACTACATACTCGTGACTGAGTCAGTCTGACCTTGAGAGGTCATTTCAAATAAGAAAGAGAGAAATCTGTTCTTTCACTTTCTGTCTGTAGAGTCTCAGATACCTTCCAGGCTCTTAAAGTCCACCTCTTCCAGCAAGACTTCCAGGATTTCCACTGTCCAAACAGAGTCATTGTAAAGGGGGAAGGAAATGTGTTTTAATGATGAAATTGAATAAAGGAAATTATGCATTCTCATAGTTATCTATAAAATTGCCTTATTTCTAAATCCTTCATACACAGATCATACAATAATTTCTTGCACTGGTAAGATAAAGTGGGTGATGGATGTAAGTTCAAATAGGTTCCCACCACTTAAGAACTGTGTGACTTGGAGGAAGTCACATAACCTCTCTGGACATCATTTCTGGTGTTGCTACAAACACCCAGAAAATTTGTTGTGAAGTTTAGACATGACTGGAGGGAGGGCGCCTGTCACAGGGTCTAGCCTGTAAGGGGCCTCTCCTTGGGGCAGTTGCTGTACATCATCAGAGCCCTTGCATTCATTCAACAAATCTTTTTTGGAGAGTTCACATGTGGGGCGCCCAGGTGGCTCAGTCAGTTAAGCATCTACCTTCCACTCAGGTCATGATCTGGGGTCCTGGAATCCAGCCCCACGTGCAGCTCCCTGCTCAGTGGGAATTCTGCTTCTCCCTCTCCTTCTGCCGGCCACCCACCCCACTTGTGCTCTTTCCCAAATAAATAAGTAAATATTTCTCTCTCCCTCTGTCCCACCACCCTGTGCTCTCTGGCTCTCCTCTCTCTCTCTCTCAAATAAATAAATAAGATCTTTAAAGAGAGAGAGAGACTTAACAGGAAGCCAGGAATAGAAAAATAAATCTGAACTGGATTTTGCTCTCTAGGGCGTTACAGTATATAGTGGAGAAACAGAACTGACTCAAATAGCTATACTATAAGGAAGAAAGTGGTCACTACCAAGAAAAATACAGAGAAATTACTTGGGAAGTTGAGAGGACAGAGATTACTTGTGGGGAGGGAGTTGGGACAGAAGGGGAAAGAATTTGGGGCTGAGAACCAAGGAGAGGAAAAGCATCCTAGCGGGGCAGAGTATCCATCCGTCCGCTCCTCTCACAGAAGAAATAAGAGAAGTTCCTGGAAGGGACAAATCTCACTCAACTTCACAGTTACCGCACAGCCTGGGTGAGAATTCAGAACTCCCTACCCCTTGTCCAAAGCATTCACCAGGACCACCCTCTCCTTCCTGTAACTAGAGGACAGGGCCGGCCCGGGAAAGCTGCAGAAGGGAGGAGGTGGTGGGGTCGCTGGACGCTCCCCCAGGTCGAGGCAGAACAATCTCAGCAGCCGAGGCCGGACGGGCGCGGGAGAGGGGGTGGGCAGAGCGAGGGGCGGGGAGAGGGGCGCGGGCGGCCCTCTAGGGCTGGCTAGGGCACCCGGCCAGCCGCCAGAGCCCGCGCTCAGGCTCGCTTGCCATGGGGCGGCGGTTGCCCGCACTGCGGCCGCTGCTGGCGCTGCTGTTGCTGCTACGGCGGGCACTTCCCGGGGCGCACTGCCCGGAGCCCTGCAGCTGCCCGCCCGACGGCGCCCTGCGCTGCCCCGGCCCGCGGGCCGGCCTCACCGGACTGTGAGTACGCGGCGCCCCGCCCCGGCACCCTCGCTCCTCCGGGCCACCTCGTCTCCCTACTCTTTGGCCCCCTTTACCTGGAAGCTTGGAGAAAAAGGCTTCACCCTATCAAATTCCACCTTTTAAAGTGGTGAGAAGGCAAAGCTTGGGGACTGTCTTTGCCTACCAGTGCCGCGCCTTGGGTGGGGGCTCTGTCGCTGCGCACCCTGCAACCTCTAGTGGCTCCAGGCCCGCAATTTCCCGATTTACCCGGTTGGGGCTGCAGCAAGGGGCATGGAATTGCCCAGAAGCCACGGAGGGGGGAAGGCCCGCTCCCTGCAGCCGCTGGAAGGGAACGGTTGTGATGCTTTTCAATCAGCAGCTGTCCCTGTCTTTGACCCTTGAGCCAGCCAGCTTGGTGAAGGTTACCGTGACCTCCGGTACCCTGAGCTCCTCTAGGCATGTGGTGGCGCGCCCTACGGCAAGGGGTGACCTAGTCACTCAACCCAGGATTGCTGGCTGGCCACCTTTCCCAACCAGTGCCCATGTGCGCCTTAGTAAGTTTACAAGCCACTGCTTTGTCCCTTCCCAGATGCACTTACATCTCTATCTGGTTGTCTGATCAAGGTGTGCCTTGTGTCACACCTCCCACACACCACCCAGGCCTCCCCTTTACAAAGGTGATTAAAAGAATTGCACACATCAGCAAGCAGGTGGAGGACGTTGTTTCCTGAATCGATGGATTAAAGAGACCAGGGACCTTTAGTGCTAGTGTATCAGTGTCACCTGGTCTCTCGTCTTTGATTTAGAAAAAGGTACCACACAGAGGGGCTCCTGGGGGGCTCAGTCAGTTGAACATCTTAGGCTCAGGTCATGATCTCAGGGCCCTGGGATCCAGCCTTGCATTGGGCTCCCTGTTGGGGGGATGGGGTCTGCTTCTCCCTCTCCTTCTGCCCCTCCCCCCAGCTTGTTCTCTCTCCCTCTCTCTAGTGCATAAATAAAATCTTTAACAAAAAAAGAAAAGAAAAATATACCACACATCATATGATTCTATTTATAAGAAATATCCACATAGAAAGCAGATCAGTAGCTGCCAGGTAGGAGTGAAGGCTCAGGGACTGCTCATGGCCGTGGCTTCTAGGGGTAACAAAAATTACTTAATATTCTATTGTAGTGATGACTGCACAACTCCACAGACATACTAAAAACCATTTCACTGTACACATTAAATGGGTGTATATTATGGCATATGAATTATACCTCAATAAAGCTATTAGAAGAAAAGAAGAAAGACAAGAACTATAAAAGTATCCAAAAGACACTAGGCTGGTGGAGACTGGCGTTATATTCTAACCATCGGCAGTGATGAATTTCCATTCTTGGGGAGGAAAGAGGCAATCCCCCACCATTTCTTTGGGCCCCAGCAGTCTGTCAAGAGTCCACTCCATGAAGGGAATTCCCCCTCCCTCCTGAGGAGCTGAGCCTTTCCCCTGAAGAAGTTAGTGGCCTTCATGGGGTGCCTGGGTGGCTCAGTCAGTTAAACATCCCACTCTTAATTTCAGCTCAAGGTATGATCTCAGGGTGGAGAAAGGCGGCCCCACATTGGGCTCCAGTACTGGGTGTGAAGCCAGCTTAAGATTCTCTCTCTCCCTTGACACCTCTGTGGCTCAGTCAGTTAAGTGTCTGCCTTCAGCTCAGGTCATGATCCTAGGGTCCTGGGATTGAGTCCCACAATCTCCCCTTGCTGCTCCCCTTGCTTGTGCTCTCTCCCTCTTTCCCTCTTTCTCTTTCTCTCTCTCTCTGTCTCTGACAAATACACAAATAAAATCTTTTAAAAAGTGCTCGCTACAGCAGCACATATACTAAAATCTTAAAAAAAATATTTTCTCTGTCCCTCTGCCCCCTCCCCCTCAAGAATGCTCTCTTAAATAAATAAATACATAAATAAAAATAAAGTTAGTGGCCTTCAGAAAATGTTTGCAGTTGAGAGATACAGTTTAAAGATTGAGGGTTTATATACATTAGTTTCCATTAATTATCTGTCAGCTCAATTCCCTGAAGGTGAGGACCATGCTGAAAGTATTGGTTTCAATCAATCCACAAATTCATGGAAACTGCCTTCTAAGTCCCAGCCCTTGTCCTTCCCTGACAAACCTCCCATCTTGCTCTTATGAATGATTATGCCACTAACAGCCTTTCTCGCTCCGCCAGCACTTATCATACGGACTTCAAGAAACTGAGGTCCAAAGAGATGGACTAACCCAACCAAGGTCCCCTTTTGCTATTGAGTACCAAAGACTGTTAACTGTTTTTTTATATTTGCTTGTCTTTGTAAGAAAGTTACATTTTCCTAAATTCACACACACACATGCATATGTATATGCACTATAGAAAATATGCAGGATTGAGAAAAGGTTTTGTTCGTTTTTGTCTTCAAAGAGCAGTAAGAGAAGGAAGACGTGGAGGACAGACCGAAGATAAGAGGGCTGGGAGAGAACATATTTGATGGAGTAAGATCTCTGTGAGGGTGGGAGTGTCAGTCTCAGATCACAGGGGAAAGGTTCATCTTAGAGAGGGGGATGCTTCTGAGTCCTGGGGGATGGATAAATGTGTAACTTCGCATTGAGGCAGAAGACAAGAAAAGTGAACAGCTTCATACTGAAGTCCTCTTTCCTTGGCAATGAGTGAATGAAATGGGAGATGGTAATTACAAGATAGGAAGAAAATGCTATGTATAACAAATTATTAGGAGCTCATCAGAAGAAAGGTGAAATCATGAATAAGGCGCCCAGAAGAAGAGAGAGGTCTTATATGAAGTCATGCACAGGGTCGGACTCTGCAGAATGAAGGGGAGCACTCTTGTTTCTGGTGGTTGGAGGAACCAGGTGTTACTGCACAGCATTTTAGAATTCATCACTGGCCCCTCAGTAGATGCTAGTTTGTATTTTAATCTTCCAGGCCTTGGAAGTCTGCCATGTAAGACTTCCACCTAAAAGTCCACTATTTGGTTTTGAAAGGGGAAATAAAGGAACATGGTTTATAATTGTCATTGACAAGCCCACTGTTTGCAAATTTTGAAGATAGCACTATTCAATCATTCATATCTTTCTACCTCTTCCATGTTTTATTAAAAAGTTAAATATCTAAAATCAAAAATGTGATACAAAGAATAGCCTCCCACATGTTCATTCATTCTAATTGGGGGGAGAGAAATAAAAGGAAAAGATGATTTAAAACATTTCCTTTTCCTTTTCTTATTAGTCTCAGACATCTGGAAGGAAAGGGAAAAAATTTTTTTACCTTGCCCATGGTTATATTAAGATCTTTGTCTCTATGACAACAGAAAGGTTGATCATCTTGATATGGAAACAGCTTCTGAAAAATCTGTTAGTTAGAAAATGCTAATAATAATAATGGCAATTTATTTTTTGCATGTCGTGCCTACTAAACAGATATTAAACCTTAAACTTTATTATAAGAAACAATCCAAAGACTTTGGAAGGATAAAATGTGCTGTATCTATCAATCTAATATTACAAGAAGATGTTAGTCTCCCGACATCTTTCCTGAATGTTTCTCCTTCTTGTAGCTTCAGTGAAAATCAGGGTCCAGAACAGCATTCAATGCTGTAGAGGGATGTACAGGTGGAGGGCACGGTCCCAGTCCTTGAGGAGCCCACAGTCTAGATAGAAACACACACAAGAGAGCTGTGTGGTCAGAGAGGCAACAAGAGTCTAGGAATTCAGAGAACAAAGCAATTACTTTGGACTGAAATCTCCAAAGAAAGGCTTCACAGATGAAGGATTGTGGGGCTGAACCTTGAAGGAGGGAAAGGAAGAAGAGTCCCAGTGGAAGAACCACAGGTTAGACTAGATTCAGATTCCTTGCTGAGAAGCAAAGAATAAAGTTGAATGGATTCGAGCTTTTTAAGCCTCTCCTAGGCCCTTTGGGGAATTTTTCTAAAGGAAAATATAAAATCATCAGAAATACTTGCTTACATTATCCAGAGCATTGTGTGAAAAGAAAAAAAAAATCCCAATATATAATCCTTAACTAATAAATATTCAATCAGTCATTCTTAAACAACTGATTACAAAGACATTAAGTAAAAATCACGACTTGGAGTTACATCCCCTTGAAGCTTTCCCCAATGTCTCCTCCCTCCCATACAAGCATCCTCTGATATTCTGTACTTACCTATATCTTCGCACATACCCTGCCATAATGTAAACTTTTATTCAAAATAAGCCTCTTCTGGGAGAGCAGAGTTTCCCAACTTCAGACATTTGGAGCCAAACAATCATTTGTGAGGGAGGGCTGTTTTGTACGCTATAGGATGTTTAGCAGCGTCCCTGGCCTCCACCCACTAGATGCCAGTAGTGCCGCCCTCCCAAATTATGACAAACCAAAATGGCTCTAGCCATTTGCCCAAATGCCCCACGGGAGGCAAGATTCACCCCCACCTCTGGTTTTGAATTACTGTGCTAAAGTGAGAACCACAACCACTTGAAGAGATCCTACTCAACTTAAGAATCCCAAAATTTTATGGGTATTATGATTCACATTCAGCACACATTCATGTGTTTCTTCAACTACCGTGATTATCCAACTGAGTAGACAGCTGAATAGGAACAATGAACCAAGGCACACAATCACAAAAATGTATATTAGTTAGCATGTACTGCATCTCAATGTCATTTAAAAAATCTCCATCATAGAGGATGGGGATGTGAGGAGGTGATATGGATAGTGGAGGGAGTTCTTTGTGTTACATCAATGTCTAGTTTCCAGATTTTGCAGACCCCCTAGTCTATCCTTTGAATGGGTATAGTAAATGTATCAGCTTCAAAGAAGCAAAACTAGAAGCTTACCCATATGAGTATATCCCATCCAAATTGCTTTGATTTTTGTTATTTGTTTATTTTAACTCACTTATTAGAGAAAAATCAGTCTTCAACCCAAGATCCATTAAAACCAACCAAAGCAATCCCCTAGGAGCCCAGATTGAGACCAGTGGGTTCCCAGTCAAGGTTACAAGGCAAGAGTTTACAAAACAGGGAGAAGCCTACCAAATTCTTGCAAGTACAACAGCTTGGCCCTGCCCTCAGCTTCCACGCAGCTGGGCCTGATGAAAAAAACAAACAAACAAACAAACCCAACAACAAAAAACTCAATTCATAAAGCTCATGTCTCAGCTCCCAACACCACCACTCCCACACCCCCAACAAAAGCAAAGGCCCAAGGTAGAGGTTATCTTGAACCTCAGTTCTTTTTTTTTTTTTAAGATTTTATTTTTTATTTATTTATTTGTTAGAGAGAGAGAGAGCGAGCACAGGCAGACAGAGTGGCAGGCAGAGGCAGAGGGAGAAGCAGGCTCCCTGCCAAGCAAGGAGCCCAATGTGGGACTCGATCCCAGGACGCTGGGATCATGACCTGAGCCGAAGGCAGCTGCTTAACCAACTGAGCCACCCAGGCGTCCCTTGAACCTCAGTTCTGACTCAAGTCTCCCAATGACACCTTCAAGGCAATTCTTAAACCTGGCTGTGCCTTTGAACAGACTCCTTGGGGGAAACTTTGCAAGGACCAAATTTTATTAGTTTAAAAATCATCCTTCTGGGGACAGTAAATGATGACCCCTAGCAGGACACTAAAAAAGCAAGCAACAGAGTTCCCAAAATCTCAGTGCAAGTGTAGAGCCAAAAATGGTTCATACACCAATACCTTTGGCATCAGACCCAGCATCCTCCTTGGAGAGCAATAATTCCTTGTGTTTTCTCCTGCCTTATTCTTTTTTATTTCAAAAGCAGTAAATCAGATTAATTCAGGGCTCCAGTTCTGCTCCTTCACCCCCTCTATCTTCTCCCCAAGCCTCTCAGTTTGGCTTCTTTTCATGTCTTGAAATGAGGCACAAAAGCTTTTCCTCCAAAATGTAATCTGCCAGAGTGGCTGCACCAGATGGTGTCTTGGCCATGGGTAACTATAATCTTACCCATGGAACTTTAAAGTCAGGTGAATAGTGGTGGTGGAGAGACCCTGCTGCTCATTTCCAGACCCAAGGGGGCTGGCTCCATGGAAGCATATGTATTCTGTTCTGGCAGATCCCCTTGGTGTGCGAAAAATCTTATTTAATGCAGATTTAGCAAATTTCTCACCAGCAATTTTAAGAGGAGAATTAAAATAATCCCACCCACCAGGCAGGTGGGCTCTCTGACTTAGTGGGCAGCTTCTAACAGCTTCTCTCCAGGGGCTTCATTTCCCCCCAGCTTCTGCCTCACAGGGAGAGGACACCCCCTCCCAGTCAGCAAACAACTCACAGCTGTGCTCTGTGTGGTCCTGAACAACAGCTCCTTAATGCCACCTGAGCCAAACCCAGAAAAGTCCAATTTATAAGTAAAACTCAGCTTTCAGAATGAAGGGGGTTTTCCCCCCTGCTGCTATGACATTTGTCCTTGACTTTGATGAAATGAGGTAGCTCCTGGGTTCCTAATTCTACCTCAAGAGCAGCAGCAGACAGGATTTCTGAGCCCACAGGAGTGGGGCTGATCTGGTATGACAAGGTAGGGTCCACCGCAGCCTTCCAATTATCTGAACTGATCAACAGGATAAAGACCAGGCAGACCGGAGTTCTAGCACGAGGTCTCCTTCCCTTAATTTGCACCGTGGGTTTGGGCTAGTGATAAAACCTCTGTGCTGTCTATAAAAGGGGCGAGATGGTTCCTGCCCCTGAGTGGGGCTGACTATGGTGAAGATAAATGAGCTGGCAGAGCCAAAAGTACCAGGAAATAAAGGTTCCACCTAACTACAATGTGTGATTGTAACAATCTGATGGCACAGAGAAGACTACAAACCCACAGCTGGTGAATGAGGTTGAACAGAAAATACATCTCCTCCAAGGGGCAAATCTGGTGGAATAGTTTTGTTCCTGGGAGGTGTTAATTAGAGAAAATGACCCCTGAGGTCTTCTCAACCTGGAAGGTGAATAAGTTAGAATCTCAAAATAGCAGAGCTCATTATTGCCTGGAGTCTGATATGCTAGTCTTCTCAGCCCAGGCTGAGCTGCCTTTGAAACATGCCTCCTAACACCTGATTAGAGGCTGTTTTCTACTGTACAACCGGATTAGTCTTGTGTATCCGGCTAGAGCATCTGACCTATTCTGGGTCCTTTCTTCTCTCCATTCCCCATTCCAAGGCTCCGGCTGACACACAGAAGACCTGTTGACCATCTGGGAATTACATACTGAAGTGTATAAGACAACATGCAGAATCCATGGGAAACCTGGGTGGCTCGGTGGATTAAAGCCTCTGCCTTCGGCTCAGGTCATGATCTCAGGGGCCTGGGATCCGGCCTACATCGGGCTCCCTGCATGGCAGGGAGCCTGCTTCCCTTCCTCTCTTTCTGCCTGCCTCTCTGCCCACTTGCGATCTCTGTCTCTCAAATAAATAAATAAAATCTTTAAAAAAAAAAAAAAAAAGACAACATGCAGAATCCAGAGACACTGTCCCTGCCCTCCAAGAGCTTCTAGTCTTCAGCCATAGGAGAGAGAGGTCTAGTTCTCAGATGACTGCAGAGAAATGCAGGAGGTGAGGAAGCTTATAAACCATGTCTGGTGGGAGTTCAGAATAGGGGGTCATCGTTTCTAGTCTGAGTAAGGAAGAAACTTCAGTGGAGGCATGGCTCGGGCTGTAGTTCTCGGAGTCTCTCTCTCTACGGGGACAGCCAGACCAGTGCGGCTATCCCAGAAGCCTGGTTCTGCTCTCTGACAGGGCTTAGAGAAGCCTCCGGCGAATCACTGTTCAGAGCCCTCTGCTCTCTCATTGACCACCAGCACAGTACCCCAGCCCCCCAGCCCCCGCTATGGGTCCTCAATGGAACGGAGGCTTACTTCCCCCAGGAGAGGTCAGCAGAGCTCCAGTTAAGGCTTTTCTTATGTGTAAGCACCAGAAACCAGCTCTGACCAATTGAATCATCAGAGGTTAACCTCCTGAATAAGGAGGAAGGCGGAAGGATATGCAGGATCCTAGGAGCGTTGGCCTTTTAGCAGTTTAGCAGAGGTCAGTTCCCATTCCTCTAGATTCTACCTTTACAATGAGTCAGCTCCACAGTCCTAGCGCAAGTTTGAAATTCTCAAGAGAAAGAATCTGCCTGGGCAAGAGCAAAGGAGCAACAGTCAATGAGATGCTCCACCCAGACGCAACCAGCAACGAGGCGCTTCTACAAAAGGGGCATTTTTGAGCAAGATAACCACACAAACTGGGATCCACCAGAGCTGAGGAGCTGGTAAAGCTGGTAAACAGTGAAGGCACTCATGCTAGTAATTTCAGGCACTTCATTATTTTTGTTTTTTTTAAGATTTTGTTTGAGAAGGAGAGAGAGAGAGCATGAGCCGGATGAGGGTGGAGGGAGAAGCAGACTCCCTACTGAGCAGGGCTTCTGAGGCAGGACTTGGTCCCAGGACCCTGACCCTAAGGCAGACGCTTAACTGCCTGAGCCTCATTTCAGGCACTTTAAATCTATCCTCAAATTAATTAAAAGTATGTGGTATTATCAGTTGCAACCAGCTTTTACAGGCTTACTAAAAAAGAGAGAAGAAAAGAAAAAAGAAAAGTTGTAAGTGTCTGGAACAGGAGCCTGTAATGAAAGAGCTTCCTGAAGCATGCCTTCAGTGTCACTGTCCTGACAACATAATATTCTCGGCTTCTAAAAAGTACTTTTGAGAAATGATTACAGATAATGCAGACATTCCCTGGGGAGAATTCAACACGTAATTTGATTTACCAGAGTTATTCTTGTCATGTTATATTATTGCTAGAAGAATTCAGTTTAAGGGGTAAAGATTGGGTAATTTGGCTTTGTGTCTTTAGAAACATTAAATGGGTTTTGAGGTAAGGGCTTAGATGTGTTTACCATTCTCCTCGGAGGCTTTATATCTTTAATTTAGTTGTTGCACAGATGACTTGGAAAATCCATAATCCAGGGAATCTTCTTGAAAATTTTGGTTCACAGTATAATTCATAAGCTTCTCACAGCTTCTTGGGTGCTCCAGAAAGTCTGTCTTGGAGAAGAGTCACCCAAATTACACTTTGCCATGTGAGGGTTCCAACTGACTGAACTTTTTAAAATCAGTGAGCAAATGAGAGCTCTGCGGAGTGGTTCTCTAGGGCTGTAACATTTAATGGAAAATTGTTCTTTATTATTTTTTAAGAGGGCTGTCAGCTGACACCTGTGAAAGATACCTGATCCCAAAAGAAAGATACCAAGTGGGAATATTTACCCTCCCTCTCAGTTGTCCTATCTATAATCAGCAGAGAGTTGAGTCAGGGGAAAGTCACAGATATTTTATAGATTAAAGAGTAACCCATGACAAATAGAAGAGTCCATTCCGATGTACTGAACCCACCAGCCCCTCACCCCCACTAATCCCCTACACTTGACAAGGAAGTTAGAGTTGTCGCTAGAAGTCACTGCGTTAGCTTGAATCCTTTGCAGTAAGCAGCTATGGATTAGAAGTACTCACTGTGCTCTTATCTTGCGCTAGATGCTATATTAGTACTATATAAATGGTCCCTTATTTAATCTCAAATATCACTGGGATAGTTAGTATCATCATTATCTTATGAGTGAAGCTGTGATTTGAATGCAAGCATTCTGGCTCCAGAGTCCATAGTCTTCACTGCCCCACAAGGCTGCTTCCAGAGAGAAAGCACATGCCATTGGTAATGATGGCATATTCCGGAAAGTACAGAGC
>ML105090.1:0-20052 GCA_003697995.1 Taxidea taxus jeffersonii | reverse complement strand
CCCTGCCGTGTTCCTGACCTTAACGGAAAAGCTCTCAGTTTTTCTCCCTTGAGAATGATACTTGCCATGGGTTTTTCATAGATGGCTTTGATAATATTGAGGTATGTGCCTTCTGTCCCTACACTTTGAAGAGTTTTGATTAGGTAGAGATGTTGTACTTTGTCAAATGCTTTTTCAGCATCTATTGAGAGTATCATATGGTTCTTGTTCTTTCTTTTGTTAATGTATTGTATCACATTGATTGATTTGCGGATGTTGAACCAACCCTGCTGCCCTGGAATAAATCCCACTTGGTCGTGGTGAATAATCCTTTTAATGTACTGTTGGATCCTATTGGCTAGTATTTTGGTGAGAATTTTCCCATCTGTGTTCATCAAGGATATTGGTCTGTAATTCTCTTTTTTGATGGGATCCTTATCTGGTTTGGGGATCAAGGTGATGCTGGCCTCATAAAATGAGTTTGGAAGTTTCCCTTCCATTTCAATTTTTTTGGAACAGTTTCAGGAGAATAGGAATTAATTCTTCTTGAAATGTTTGGTAGAATTCCCCTGGGAAGCCATCTGTCCCTGGGCTTTTGTTTGTTTGGAGATTTTTGATGACTGTTTCAATCTCCTTACTGGTTATGGGCCTATTCAGGTTCTCTATTTCTTCCTGGTTCAGTTTTGGCAGTTTATATGTCTCTAGGAAAGCATCCATTTCTTCCAAATTGTCAAACTTGTTGGCATAGAGTTGCTCGTAGTATGTTCTTATGATTGTTTGTATCTCTTCGGTGTTGGTTGTGATCTCTCCTCTTTCATTCATGATTGTATTTATTTGGGTCCTTTCTCTTTTCTTTTTGATAAGTCTGGCCAGGGGTTTATCACTCTTATTAATTCTTTCAAAGAACCAGCTCCTAGTTTCATTGATTTGTTCTATTGTTTTTTTGGTTTCTATTTCATTGATTTCTGCTTTGATCTTTATTATTTCTCTTCTCCTGCTGGGTTTAGGCTTTCTTTGTTGTTCTTTCTCGAGCTCCTTTAGGTGTAGGGTTAGGTTGTGTATTTGAGACCTTTTCTGTTTCTTGAGATAGGCTTGTGTCACTATATATTTTCCTCTCAGGACTGCCTTTGCTGTGTCTGACAGATTTTGGACCGTTGTGTTTTCATTATGTTTCCATGGTTTTTTTTCAATTCTTCTTTAATTTCCTGGTTGACCCATTCATTCTTTAGAAGGATGCTGATGATTCTCCATGTATTTGTGCTCTTTCCAAATTTCCTCTTGCGATTGAGTTCTAGCTTCAGAGCATTGTGGTCTGAAAATATGCAGGGAATGATCCCAATCTTTTGATACCTGTTGAGACCTGATTTATGACCCAGGATGTGATCTATTCTGGAGAATGTTCCATGGACACTAGAGAAGAATGTGTATTCTGCTGCTTTGGGATGGAATGTTCTGAATATATCTGTGATGTCCATGTGTTCCGGTGTGTCATTTAAGACCTTTATTTCTTTGTTGATCTTTTGCTTGGATGATCTGTCCATTTAAGTGAGGGGCTTGTTAAAGTCTCCAACTATTATTGTATCCTTGTCAATGTGTTTCTTTGATTTTGTTATTAATTGGTTTATATAGTTGGCTGCTCTCATGTTAGGGGCATAGATATTTAAAATTGTTAGATCTTCTTGTTGGACAGACCCTTTGAGTATGATATAGTGTCCTTCCTCATCTCTTATTATAGTCTTTGGCTTAAAATCTAATTGATCTGATATAAGGATTGCCACCCCAGCTTTCTTCTGATGTCCATTAGCATGGTAAATTGTTTTCTACCCCCTCACTTTCAATCTGGAGGTGTCTTCAGGTCTAAAATGAGTTTCTTGTAGGCAGCATATGGATGGGTTTTGTTTTTTTATCCACTCTGAAACCCTGTGTCTTTTGATTGGGGCATTTAGCCCCTTTATGTTCAGGGTAACTATTGAGAGATATGAATTTAGTGCCATTGTATTGCCTGTAAGGTGATTGTTATTGTATGTTGTCTCTGTTCCTTTCTGATAATACTTTTAGGGTCTCTCTTTGCTTAGAGGACCCCTTTCAATATTTCCTGTAGAGCTGGTTTGGTGTTTACAAATTCTTTCAGTTTTTGTCCTGGAAGCTTTTTATCTCTCCTTCTATTTTCAATGATAACGTAGCTGGGTAAAGTATTCTTGGCTGCATGTTTTTCTCATTTAGTGCTCTGAATATATCATGCCAGTTCTTTCTGGCCTGCCAGGTCTCTGTGGATAAGTCTGCTGCCAATCTAGTATTTTACCATTGTATGTTACAGACTTCTTGTCCCGTGCTTCTTTCAGGATTTTCTCTTTGTTGCTAAGACTTGAAAATTTTACTATTAGATGGCAGGTGTGGACCGATTCCTATTGATTTTGAGGGGTGTTCTCTGCACCTCCTGGATTTTGATGCTTGTTCCCCTTGCTATATTAGGGAAATTCTCTACAGTAATCCTCTCCAGTATACCTTCTGCTCCTCTTTCTCTTTCTTCTTCTTCTGGAATCCCAATTATTCTAATGTTGTTTCGTCTTATGGTATCACTTATCTCTCGAATTCTCCCCTCATGGTCCAGTAGTTGTTTGTCTCTCTTTTGCTCAGTTTCTTTATTCTCTGTCATTTGGTCTTCTATATCACTAATTCTTTCTTCTGCCTCATTTATCCTAGTGGTAAGAGCCTCCATTTTTTATCGCACCTCATTAATAGCTTTTTTTATTTCAACTTGATTAGATTTTAGTTCTTTTATTTCTCCAGAAAGGGTTTTTATTTCTCCTGACAGGGTTTCTCTAATATCTTCCATGCCTTTTTCGAGCCCGGCTAGAACCTTGAGAATCGTTGTCCTGAATTCCAGATCTGACATATTACCAATGTCTGTATTGATTAGGTCCCTAGCCTTCGGTCCTGCCTCCTGTTCTTTTTTTTGTGGTGAGTTTTTCCGCCTTGTCATTTTGTCCAGATAAGAATCCGCTGTTCTCCTTGTTAAGTGAACTTGGTCTTGGCTGGATTTCTTGTTGATCTTCTGGGGGAGGGGCCTGTTGTAGTGATTCTCAGGTGTCTCTGCCCCAGGCGGAATTGCACCGCCCTTACCAGGGGCCGGGCTAAGTAAACCTCTCAGGTTCGCTTTTGGGAGCTTTTGTTCCCTGAACGCTTTCCGTAGAGTTCCAGAGGACGGGAATGAAAATGGCGGCCTCCCAATCTCCGGTTCAGAGGAGCTGAGAGCTAGGGGCCCCAGTCTTCAGTGCGCCTTCAGGGAAAAGCGCTTAATCACTCCCGTCTCCCCAGCCTCCGGTCGCGCTTGGAGAAAATCATGCGTAATCAGTCCCGTCTCACTGGCTTCTGGCTGTGCTCCGAGCTCACCCAGCCTGTGACCAAGCGTCTCTGTATCTGGTAGAGTCCCACCTGGAGTCTCTGAACTCTGTAGTTACCTGAGCTCTCCCAGGTCGGAGTCTCCCCGGATCTTGTGGGGACCCCTTGCACAGAGCACCGGCCCGTGTCACAGACCACGGCTCTAGGAAACCCCGAGTTGAGAGCTCACTCCTTGGCTCTGTCTCCGCAGCCGACTTCCCCGCTCTAATACCTGTGAGCTCTGCGACACTCAGACACCCCCGATCCTTCTGTGACCCCGCGGGACCTGAGTCCACGCTGTCCCCGTGAGGTCTTCACCCCAGTTTAGCCTCTGGAGCGATGTCCCTCCATGGAGCAGACTTTTAAAAGTCCTGATTTTGTGCTCCGTTGTTCCGCCGCTTGCCGGGAGCCGGCCCCTCCCCCTGGGGTCTATCTTCCCGTCGCGTTGGATTCACTTCTCTGCTGGTCCTACCTTTTAGAAAGTGGTCGATTTTCTGTTTCTAGAATTGTTGTTCTTCTCTTCGATCTCCTGTTGGATTCATAGGTGTTCAGAATGGTTTGATAGGCTATCCAGTTGATCTCCTGCTGCCTGATGTTGTCTCAGCCCGCTACTTCTCCGCCATCTTGACTCCTCCCTATTTTAATTTTTTAATATATTTTATTCTCTGCTCAGTGGGGAGCCTGCTTCCTCCTCTCTCCCTCTCTCTGCCTGCCTCTCTGTCTACTTGTGATCTCTCTCTGTGTCAAATAAACAAACAAAATCTTTAAAAAAAAAAAAAAAGAAGGGGCACCTGGGTGGCTCAGTGGGTTAAAGCCTCTGCCTTCGGCTCAGGTCATGATCCCAGGGTCTTGGGATCGAGCCCCGCATCGGGCTCTCTGCTCCGCAGGGAGCCTGCTTCCTCCTCTCTCTCTCTCTCTCTTTCTCTCTGCCTGCCTCTCTGCCTACTTGTGATCTCTCTCTGTCGAATAAATAAATAAAAATCTTAAAAATAAAAACTAAAAAAAAAAAAAAAAGAAAGGAGAAGCCTAGTACATCTTTTATGGATGTGGTTTTGGTCCTTGATATTTTTTATTTTTATATTATAAAATTACATGTGACACATATATATAATCTTATGAGTGTCCCCTTTTTCAAAAATTATTTTTTCTAACTGTTGATTAATTTTGTGTGGAAATAGAATTAACTTTAAACAGTGATGCTTATTTCTAGCAGAATTGCTAAACTAGTAACATGTATAGATTTTTTTCTACATACATAATCCTGTCATATGTGAATAATAGTAGTTGGCTTCTTACTTTCAATTTTTTTCCATAACTAACTTCACTGGCCAGAACCCTCCAGTACATTGTTAAATACAAGTGACAATAGTTGGCATCCTTAAAAGTGTAAACTTGGAACATTTCATTCCTACACGTAAGTGCTATACTTTTGGGGGTATTTTTTGGTGTTTGGTTTTTTTCAACTATCCTGTCTTACATTGTGAAAGTTGTCTTTCTTTTCCTGGTTTGCTAAGAGTTCTGTTTTTTAATTATGACTAGATGAATTTTATCATGCTCTCTTTGGATCCATTGAGATGTTTGTGTTATTTTACTTTTAAATCTTGGAACACATGCCTTTTTTTTTTTAAATATTTTTTTTAAATTTATTTGACAGATCACAAGTAGGCAGAGAGGCAGGCAGAGAGAGAGGAGGAAGCAGGCTCCCTGCTGAGCAGAGAGCCCGATGTGGGCCTCGATCCCAGGACCCTGAGATCATGACCTGAGCCGAGGGCAGAGGCTTAACCCACAGAGCCACCCAGGCGCCCCTTGCTTTTAAATCATTTACTGTGACCCCTTTCAATTGATTTCCTGGTGTTAAACCTACCTTCAATTGCTGAATTAAACCAACTTTTTTCCGTGATTATGTATTAATGGATTTTGTGTGGCATAATTTAAGATTCATGTATTTATGCTTGTAGGTAAACAACTGCTTGTGATATTTTTCTCATAATGTTCTTTACAGGTTTTGAAATCAGGGTTAGGTTAGCCAATTTAAATTTAAAAGGGAGTTTACCCTTTTATTCTGTTCTCTGGAAGGACATGTTTAAAATTGGAGTTATTTCTTCCTGGAATATTTGGAGAACCTGTGGGTGATACCATCTGTACTTGTAGTTTTCTTTTTTGAAAGTTTAAAAATTACTGATTTAATTTCTTTAATGACTGTAAGGCTGTTCAACTGTTCTATTTCCTTTTACACTGATTTTTGTAAATTTTACTCCAGTAGAAAAAGTGTGTTTCATATGTAGTGGATATAAATAGTTTCATATCTGTGGTTGGCTTTTTGTACCCTTTGTCTTGCATCAGTCTCAACAAAAATTTGTGTATATCTTCAGTCTTCATAAAAACCAGTTTGGGGCCTGTTGATCCTCACTTTTGAAAGTTTATCTTTTTTTACTGTTTTCTATTTTCTTTGGGTTTATATTGTTCTTTTCTAACTTGAGGTGGGTGCTGAGCTCACTAATTTTCATCATTTCTTCTTTGGTATCTATTATAAGCCTGTACATTTTCCTTTAGTTATTGTTTTAGTTACATGCCACAGTTTATATGGAGCATTTTTATTATTCAGCTCAAAAGTAGATCTAAAGTGCATTATGATTTTTTTTTTAGACTTTTAGGCTCTAAATTTTTGTTTTAAAATGTTTAGTCTTTCTCAAAAGAAGACCTACAAATGGCCAAGAAACACATGAACACATGCTCAACATCATTTGGCATCAGAGAAATACAAATCAAAACTGCAATGAAATAACCACCTCACACGGGTCAAAATGGCTTAAATTAACAAGTCAGGAAACAACTGATGTTGGTGAGGATGCAGGAAAGGGGAACTCTCTTATACTGTTGGTGGGAATGCAAACTGGTACAGCCATTCTGGAAAACATAGAGGTTCATCAAAAAGGTAAAAATAGAGCTACCTTATGCCCCAGCAATTGCACTATTAGATATTTTTCCAAAGGATGCAAACATAGTGATTTGAAAGGGCACGTGTACTCCAGTGTGTATAGCAGCAGTGTCCACAATAGCCAATCTAAGGAAAGAGCCCATCTGTCTATCGACAGATGAATGGATAAAGAAGTTGTGGGGCACCTGGGTGGCTCAGTGGGTTAAGCCTCTGCCTTCGGCTCAGGTCATGATCTCAGGGTCCTGGGATCAAGCCCCGCATTGGGCTCTCTGCTCAGCGGGGAACCTGCTTCCCCCTCTGTCTCTGCCTGCCTCTCTACCTACTTGTGATCTCTCTCTATCGAATAAATAAAATCTTTAAAAAAAAATGAAATTGTATGTACCCACATACATGTACACTAGAATATTACTGAGCCATCAAAAAGAATGAAATCATGGAAATGGAACTACAGGGTATTATGATAATTAAAATAAGTCAGAGAAAGACAAATACCATAAGACTTCACTCATGTGGAATTTAAGAAACAAAACAGATGAACATAGGGGAAGGGAAGGGGGAAAATAATACAAAAACAAAGAGGGAGGCAAACTGTAAGAAACTTCTAACACTTTGAAACAAACTGAGTGTTGTTGGAGGGAAGGTGGATGGAGGGATGGGGTAATTGGGTGATGAACATTAAGGAGGACATGATAATGATAATGATCACTTGGTGTTGTATGCAACTGATGCATCACTTCACTATATTCTACCCCTAAAACCGATAATACAGTATGTGTTTATTAAATTGAATTTGAATAAAACATTTTTAAAAATTCTAATCATAAGGTGAAGTACCTGGGTAGCTCAGTTAAATAAGCATCCAGCTTTTGATTTTGGCTCAGGTCATGATCTCAGGGTTGTGAGATCAAGCCCTGTATAGGCTCCACACTGGCAGAATGTGGAGCCTGTTTAAAATTTGCCCTCTTGGCTCATTTGGTTTGGCAACTGCCTTTGGCTGAGGTCATGATCCCAGGGTCCTGGGATTGAGCCCCAGCAAGGAGCCTGCTTCTCCTTTTCCCTGCTACTCTGCTTGTGCGCGTGTTCTCTCTCTCTCTCTCTCTCTGTCAAATGAATAAATAAAATTATTTTTAAAAATTCAAAAAAAATTTGCTCTCTCCCTTTCCCTCTGCATCCCCCACAAAATGTGTGTGTGGTCATAGGAAAATTTCTCACGATCCTGTGCTTCTGATTTTGGCCTGATTTCATAATCAGAGAACTTTGTGTAATTTCATCTTGTTATATCTGTGGTAACTGGTTTTTATGGTCTTGTATATAGTTAGTTTTTGCAAATAGCTCATGTATTTGAAAATGCATACTCTTCATTGTTCTGTATTTGTCCATTACACCTCATATTTCCAATTTGTTAATCTTACTGTTTTAACCTTTGTTTCTTTTGACTGAATTCTGTCTGCTTATTCTAATACCCTACTACAGTCATGGTTTTTTAATAACTTGTCATTTTATCAGGTTTAGTTTCATTTGAGGCCTTATTATCAAATGTCTAATTTTAAATTATGTTTTTTTGATGGATTTCATCTTTTATTGACGTGAACTGTAATACTTTTTTTTAACCTTTAAGACTACTTTGTATATTAGTTTAGTTACACTAGGTTTCTTCTGAGATATGAGTTTTTCCATCCTTTACTTTCAGAATTTTTTTCTTGTGTTTTAAATGTTTGAAATTTATGTTTTAGATATCTTATAAATCGCATATAGTTAGATTTTGTCTTAAATTTTTAAGATCTATTTTTGTCTCACTAGAGTTCTAAAAATCATTTAATTTAGTGTAACTAAATTTAATATGAATTTAATGTACTTAACATTTTTTTAAAGAATTTATTTATTTGACAGACAGAGATCACAAGTAGGCAGAGAGACAGGCAGATAGAGAGGGAGAAGCGTGTCCATGCTGAGCAGAGAGCCCGACGTGGGGCTCGATCCCAGGACCCTGAGATCATGACCTGAGCCGAAGGCAGAGGCTTTAACCCATTGAGCCACCCAGGTGCCCCTGTACTTAACATTTTAATATCACTTCATATTATCACATCCCTTCTGTCTCTTTTGTCTCCTTATTTCCTTTTTTTTTCTACTTCCATTTTTTCCTCATTCTACATTTTCTTTTCTTCTAGTTTGGAAGTTATACATTCTATTTGTATTCTTTTTGTGATTGTATTACAAACTACAGTGTGCTTTCTTAAATTAAATTCCACTCTAATCATTCCATTTACTTTTACATTGGTCAATAGAAGGCTCTCAGAAAAGGTTGCATATTTATTTACCTTTGGTACGCCTGGGTGGCTCAGTTGGTTGGGCGGCTGCCTTCGACTCGGGTTATGATCCCAGCATCCTGGGATCGAGTCCCACATCGGGCTCCTTGCTCGGCAGGGAGCCTGCTTCTCCCTCTGCCTCTGCCTGCCACTCTGTCTGCCTGTGCTCGCTCCTGCGCTCTCTCTCTATCTGACAAATAAAAAAATAATAAAATAAAAAAAAATTTTATTTACCTTTTTTTTTTTTAAGATTTTTATTTATTTATTTGACAGACAGAGACCAGAGAGGCAGGCAGAGAGGGGAGGGGAGAAGCAGGCTCCCCGCTGAGAGAGAGCCCGATGCGGGACTCGATCCCAGTACGCTGGGATCACAACCCAAGCCGAAGGCAGCAGCTTAACCCACTGAGCCACCCAGGCATCCCTTATTTACCTTTTTAAAGTAGGGAGTTATCCCTACTTTTTAAGTAGGGAGGATCCCTACTTAAATGTTATTTTCAGGCACTTTTAATTGTATATATCATTAAACCTCAAAAAAATTGTTGTTACTTTTGTGGCTGTATAAATTTAATTATCATTTAGATTTGTTCATGTGTTTACCACTGTATTTCCTCTTCTCCCAAATTTGTGACTGTTCATAAGAAATATTTTTCTTTGTGAAATACCCGTTAGAATTTCCTGTTCTATGGTGATGAACTCTGTTTTCTTGAAACATGTGTGACCTTCATTCTTAAGGTTTTTGTTTTTGTTTTTTCAAAAGAGCATCTGAGTTTCCTGTTTTGTTCCAGCATGCTAAGGTCATTGTTTCTATTGTCTTCTCATTTCCATTGCTGATATTTCCCCCCTCTTCTTTATGATATTCTCCTCAGAATTGATCTTCTGTGATTTCACTCTTCCATCTCGTTTTAAATTTATTTATTTATTCTGCTTGATATTTTTTGGACTTCTTAAATCAGTGGTTCAGCATCTTTCTTCAATTCTATGAAATTATCAACTATTATGTGCCCAAATGTGTCCTCTTCTCCATTCTGTCTCTCCTCTTTTTATATTCCAATTCAACATCTGTTAGTCATCTTTATCCTGTCCTCTGTGTCTGCTCTTGTTCTGTGTAGTCCATCTTTTTGTTGACTTGTGCTTCGTGCTAGGTTGTTTCTTTTGATCTATGTTCCAGTTTATTCGTTTCTTCTACCTGTATCTAATATTACATTAAACCAATCAATGGGGGTTCTTAATTTGGTTATTGTGTAATTTGGTTCAGTGAATTTATATAGGTGATTCATTTCCATGTGCATACATCTGTGAGAGGCAGTGAACATAGGAAAGTGCTCAGTCTCTCTGCAGCACTCTTTCTGCATTTGAATCTCAGTCCTGGTATTTACTGCAAAATACATGTACGAAATACTTCTCGGTGTCTTGGTTTTCTGGTCTATAAGATGGGTTATGTAATAATATTTATCTCTTTGGGTGGGTGCAAGGGATAAATAAGTTCATATGCGTGAAATGTTCAGTACAGTGAAGGGCACAGAGTAATAAGCATCTTACAAGAGTTGACTGACCTCATTTTCATCATCCTGGACAGCAGAGTGATTAGGGTAGTTGTTGAGACCATGACCCCAGCAGTTAAGTATGTTCAGCTTTCCTTCATGTTTTCCTCCCAACATCCCTTCCACAGCTTTCTTCTTCTTATTTAGTATATTTACTTCACCACATATTAGAATATAGCATAATGGTGAAGAATATAAGATTTAGTGTTTGGTTAACCTGGACTAAAATCCTGGCTTATTCTCTAGCTTTTCAATTCCTTACCTGTAAACTAGAAATAGCAAAAGTTAGTACCAAGTCCTAAAATCATTGTACGCATTAAATAAGAAAAAATAATTAGCATAGTGTCTAGTACATTGCAAATTTTGTTGTGTTTTGTCATCATCAACATCATTATTATCATCCTGTATTCTTGTTTGTAAAACTGAGATGATACAAGCTGCTTGGTAATATTTTTGGAGGACTAAATGAAATAACGTAAGGAAAGAACTTAGCATGACAACCGGAACAATGGTTTTGTAGACAAGTTTTTGTTAGTTTTTCCCATACTATATAGTAATGCAGACCGAAGACTGAAAATAGCACCTTCACCTTATCTGCTGTAACAGTGGCCCTTGAGAGGAAACTGTGGTTCTCTAAACCTGGTAAACATTTTGTTACTACTTTCTATTCTTATATCACTTTTACTGAATGCTTTTTTCCTTTTACCATATTATATCAGACATGATGAGAATAGATACATCAGTTTTAATAGTAGGATGTTTTAGCTTTTTCCTTGATGTTTTCTATTAATGTTTGTTTATTGTCTACTGGAAACTCTACCATAAATTAAAACAATCTTTCAATGCCAGGAAAAGTTTATTAAACCTTGGGACCTGAAGTTTAAGGTTCTATGTGACTTATTCAAGTATTGTCTAAATCAAATGGTAGGTTTATTATTTTTTTTTAATTTTTTTATAGATTTTATTTATTTATTAGTTAGAGAGAGAGAGAGAGAGAGCGAGCACAGGCAGACAGAGAGGCAGGCAGAGGCAGAGGGAGAGGCAGGCTCCCTGCCGAGCAAGGAGCCCGATGTGGGACTCGATCCCAGGACGCTGGGATCATGACCTGAGCCGAAGGCAGCCGCTTAACCAACTGAGCCACCCAGGCATGCCAGGTTTATTATTTTTTTTAAGATTTTATTTGGCTGAGAGAGAGAGCAAAAGAGAGAGAATACACTTCTCACAAGTAGGGGGGGACAGAGGGAGAAGGAGAAGCAGGTTCCCCACTGAGCAGGGAGCCCGAGGTGGTTCTTGATCCCAGGACTCTTGACATCATGACCCAAACTGAAAGGAGACGCTTAACCAACTGAGCTACCCAAATGGTGTCCCTCAAATGGTTCTTTTTAAATATTTGCTTTTTTCAGCAATTTTTGTTTTATTGCATTTAGCAGAAAACACCTGACAACCCTCCCAAAAGAAAGGGCCATTGATCAATCTGTCTCGTTTTACTGTTCTTTACTTTCAGAGTGGCAGGCAACACACTACCTTTTCAGCAGAATCCAGTAGGAGCCTTTTGATCTGTCTACTTTGGGTTCTCAAGAATGCAGATGAGACGGTTCTACAAAAGTGGTTTACAGATCTCTCAGTCCTGCAGCTAAACCGGCTACTAGATTTGCTTTATCTCTGTGTATCTTGCTTTGAGTACAAAGTAAGTGATCACTGCCATTGCAGGGAAGAATGAGAAAGTAACCATACATGGAAAAGGAAGAAGACAATTTCCTCAATGTATCTTCTTTTCTAATGTTTAAATTTTAGGGAAAGAAAGTGTTTGAAAGAATGAATAGTTTGACCTTTAAGAAATCAAAAGACATGAGAGCAAAGCTTGAAGAAGCTATTCTTGGGAGCATAGGTGCTAGGCAAGAAATGGTGCGCCGAAGCCGAGGACAGCTTGGTACGTACACAGTAGCTTCTCCTTCTGGTGAGAATTTTTTCATTTTCCTTGAACTATATATTATAATGATCATTGTTGCAAGTCTTCAAAGATTCTACACTTTTTAAAGTGTTTTTCATTGTTTTGTTTGTTTTAGAGAGGAAGGGGGGTGAGAAGCAGAGGGAGGACAGAGAGAATCTTAAGCAGGCTCTCCACAAGGAGCCTGACATAGGGCTTGATCTCACAACCGTCACAACCGTGAGATCGTGACCAGAAGTCAGGAGTTGGATGCTTAACCAATTGAGCCACCCAGGCGCCCCTTAAAAAGTGTTTTAAATGAAATGGTAAATTAACTTGAGGAACCACTTCTTTTATTTTATTTTTAAATTTATTTATTTATTTGTCAGAGAGATAGTACAGGCAGGAAGTCAGGTAGAGGCAGAAGGAGAAGCAGGCTCCCTGCAGAGCAAGGAGCCCGATGTGGGACTCAATCCTAGGACGCTGGGATCATGGCCTGAGCCGAAGCAGACGCTTAACTGACTGAGCCACCCAAGCATCCCGAGGAACCACTTCTCTGTAGGAATTCAAGTTAGAGTTCTAAATAGGGTAAACATATTTCCTGATTTATTCTGGAGAGTCCCAGTTTATTCCTGTTACCCTTGTGTAATTATTAATAGCACCCCCCGCCCTTTTTCAGACTTCTTAAAAGCAGTTTTAGGTTCACAGCAAAACTGAGCTAACAATACAGAGATTTCCCATGTACTCCCTAACACACATGCATTGCCGTCCCCACTATCGACATCCCCCGCTGGAGTGGTGACTTGTTAAACTTGGTACTGAACCAGCACTGAGACATCATTATCACCCAAAGTCCATAGTGGACCTTATGGTTCAGTCTTAGTGCCATACTTCCTACATAGCATCACTTTTTACTCTTAAAAACTTCCTATTTGGCACAATGTTTTAATATGCCCTGTTTTTAAGGGAAATATATTGTCCATCAGACTCGAATTTATCAGGGAGAGAAACAGGTTAGTAGCATTTGAGGCCAGTTTCTAGTCCCAGGTACTGGTATCCATTAGCCATAGAACCTTAGCCAAATCACTTAATCTCACTTTCCTTTTCCTCATCCACTTGTGATTGTTTTGAGAACTTAAACGGTAGTTTAACTAACTGATCTTATCATCGTTGTAGTGACTGTGTGTGTAAACTGACAAATAATAGTGTTGCTGAGAGCTCCTTAAGGTCAGGGACATGGTTTAGTCGTCTGTGTATATGACACAAGCTAATAGCTCAATATATATTGCACATTTACATGAATATTTTTAATGTTTCTGATAGGCCATAAACACATAAATATCATTTATCTGTATAAACTTAAATATCTTTTATATGCTATCCAGTATGTTTGGAATTTCATAAGAATACAAAACCTTTGCCTTTAGAATTAAAAGCCCCATTTTTTTCTCTTTTTGTTTATATACAGTCTACAGTGTACTTAACAGATTTTCTTTTAACTCCTTTATTACATACAACAACCCTCTATGAAAGCATGATAATTAACTTTTATTTAGGTCATTAATTATCACCAAAATCTAATGAATGATTATCCTTACCTTTAAGTTAAAGAAAATGAAACTCACCACAGGTAAATAACTTGCCTAAGGTCATAAACTAAGGGACAAAACCAGGCTCTTTTGACTTCCTTTGTAGTTCTCTATATTATACTACAGTTTTTTCTAAGGTTTAATGTCAGAGAGAGTGGCACTGTTAACAGTATGTTACGTTTTTAAAGCCTGTGGCCTTAGGACAGCTATCTTTATATGAATATAAGAACTGAAGTTCTCTATTTAGAATCTAAAATAAATAAGCGAATAAACTCCTAGATACAGAGAACAGATAGGTGGTTGCCCTGAGTGTGGAGCAAGGTATGGGCAGAATAGGTGGAGGAGGTCAACCGGTTTAGACTTCCGATTATAAAACATGTAAGTACTAGGGATCTTATGTACCGTGTGGTTCCTACAGTTAATAACACTGCATGATATGTTTGAAAGTGACTAAGAGAGTATGTCTTAAATTGTCATCATAAAGAAATTAAAATGCATGGTGATTGATGTTAACTAGACTTATAGTAGTGATCATTTAATAATGTATACATATATCGAATCATTATGCACCTGAATCTAATATAATGCTATATGTAAATCTTATTTTCTTTTTAATTGAAGTTCTTGGGGTGCCTGGGTGGCTCAGTGGGTTAAAGCCTCTGCCTTTGGCTCAGGTCATGATCTCAGGGTCCTGGGATCGAGCCCCACTTCTAGCTCTCTGCTCAGCAGGGAGCCTGCTTCCCTCTCTATCTCTGCCTGCCTCTCTGACTACTTGTGATCTCTGTCTGTCAAATAAATAAATAAAATCTTAAAATAAAATAAATAAAAAATTGAAGTTCTTAGAAAAATTAAGCCTTTGCAATTCTTACTTACATTTGGACATACAAGTTACATCACCTAATGATAGACATTCTTAACTAAGAGATGAGAGAGAATTTCGTGGGGGGGAAAAAGTTAATGATAAAAATGTAAATAGATCCCAAATATCAGTTTTGTTAACTGTGTAATGGTAGGCATATATTTTTTGTTTCATTTTGCAAAATTTTTTAAAGATAGAGATTTCACAATTAAAACAAGAAAGAAATATCCCAGACATGTCCTTTATTGTGTGGCAGATTTGTTTCTCATTATGTTTTAAGATTTTATTTATTTAGGGACGCCTGGGTGGCTCAGTGGGTTAAAGCCTCTGCTTTCGGCTCGGGTCATGGTCCCAGGGTCCTGGGATGGAGCCCCGCATCGGGCTCCTTGCTCGGCCGGGAGCCTGCTTCTCCCTCTGCCTCTGCCTGCCACTCTGTCTGCCTGTGCTTGTTCGCTCTCTCTCCCTCTCTCTGACAAATAAATAAAATCTTAAAAAAAAAAAAAGATTTTATTTATTTATTTATTTGTTTGTTTTTTAAAGATTTCATCTCTTTATTTGACAGAGAGAGATCACAAGTAGAGAGGCGGGCGGGGGGGGGCGGGAAGGCAGGCTCCCTGCTGAGCAGAGAGCCCGATGCGGGGCTCCATCCCAGGACCCTGGGACCATGACCCGAGCCGAAAGCAGAGGCTTTAACCCACTGAGCCACCCAGGCGCCCTCTCATTATTTTTTAAATTTCTGTTTGAGCCACCCAGGCGCCCTCTCATTATTTTTTAAATTTCTGTTTGAACTCTGAATTTTTACTTTTTTTTCCCCGTCCTTCCAACCAATTTTAAGTCTTATGTTTTTCAAAAAGGAGCATTAGTTTTCTATTTAATGTCTGAAATCTTGGCTGTATCTATCATTTAAGTGTGTATCTCTCACAATTCTAAATGGCTTCTTCATTTCTGCTGGATTTGTACGAACCAGTTCTATTGCTGCTACCCCAAACAGGAGCCCCCAGCATTCAGGCTGCTTTCCATCCCAGAAACCTTGGGAGAAAGCCCCCAACTTTCTCCCATCCTTCCTTCTGTGGACCAAAGGGAGTAATTACTTTAGGAATCCTTCTTATTTTGTTTATATATTAACCAAAAACTTGTTGAACTTTCAGTATTGCCAGACACATTGTCAACCCCAAACATAAAGGGGTGAACAAAATAGGCATAATCTCCATTCTTAAATAGCTTATATTCTTGTGATCATAAGGGCTGGGAGAGAAATAAAGCCAATTAAGAGGAAAGGAAGTGTTGGAGAGGGCTGCCTGGGTGGCTCAGTGGGTTATACCTCTGCCTTCGGCTCAGGTCATGATCTCAGGTCCTGGGATCAGGCCCCATGTCGGGCTCCCTGCTCAGCTGGGATCCAGCTTCTCCCTCTCCTTCTGTCCCTCCTCCCTGCTTGTGCTCTCTCTCTCAAATTAATAAATAAAACCACTAAAAAAGAAAAAAAAGTGTGGGGGAGTTGGGGAAGACCTTTCTGTGGAGGTGATGAATAACTGTCCTGTGAGAATTTATGGGAAGAATAATCACATGAGAGGAACAGCGGCCACTGCAGAGGTCATCAGTCAGGAACGTGTAGAGGGAGACTGTACGTACACAGAGAACACACACACAATAACTGTAGTGGTGTAGGCGGGAGGGAGAGTAAGGTCTTTCCACATAGGGCCTTATGAGCCATGGTTTAGGTTTGGAAAAAAAATCAGTGTTAAAAAGGTTTGCTTATAATAAAAGGGAGTTGGTTTTTTAATATTACATGTAACAAGTGTATTTCTTCTATAACTGCTGTAAAGGAGTTTTGATAAAAAGTATTAGTGTTCTACTTGTGCTGAAGATAAAATGGCTATGTATAAAGTTGGCATTGTGCAGTATTTCTTGTATACTTGCAAATATGCGTATATTGTCCAAATGAAATAACATTTTAAAATGGTTTTGAAATTTATTTGACAGAGAGAAGCCCATCTGGAAGTGCCTTTGGAAGTCAAGAAAATCTGAGGTGGAGAAAGGATATGACTCACTGGCGTCAAAATACTGAGAAGCTTGACAAGTAATATAACCTATCTTATGTTACTGATGGGCTTGTTGGATTTCAAATGCAGGAGGAAAATTGCTAATTTTAGTGGGCTTTTTAAAAAAGTATATTAGGGGGCACCTGGGTGGCTCAGTGGTTAAAGCCTCTGCCTTCGGCTCAGGTCATGATTCCGGGGTCCTGGGATCGAGCCCCGCATCGGGCTCTCTGCTCAGCGGGGAGCCTGCTTCCCTTCATCTCTCTGCCTGCCTCTCTACTTGTGGTCTCTGTCTGTCAAATAAATAAATAAAAATTAAAAAAAAAAAAAGTATATTAGGTCTTCAAATCTTAGACAACAAAATACTTATATTTAGTTTTTAAATTTTAGATTAAAAAAGATTTGAGGGAAGAATTTTTTGTGTGGTATAGTAAAGCAGAATGTTACCCATTTTGTTTCCAACAATTGTCTCTAAATATCTGCTTTTGAAATATAGTCTGCAACAATTTCTGAATATGTTTTGGTAGTCACACTAACTAAATATTTCTGTGTCACCAACAATTAGGAAGCTAATCTTCGCCCTCTTGGAGCTTAAAATATAATTGAAGAAAGAAAAAATACTCCAGGTCTTCTGTTTCTAGCACGAGATAAATCGGTTCGCTAACTGACCCTACTGCCAGAAACAATTAAAAATGTACTTCCCTGGGTCTGGGATCCCAAAGGGCTATACCTTCAGTGTACGGTAAGCTAGAAATAAACCCTTCTCACTGGCTAGGTGATCTCAGGTAAAATTGCTTGGCATGAAACCTGGCATTGAGTCAAGGGGCTAAAATTTTTCTCTTGAGTATTTGTAATTACAGGTTAGCCCTCAAGTACCTTGACTCACCCAGTAAACTCTCAGAATATGGTGACCAACTCATTCAAGTTTGCGTAGTGCACCCACGTTGGTATCCCAGGGAGTCCCTCAGTCCTATCTTAAAGGAAGTCAGGATACTTGGTCATCCTGTGTGATAACCATCTTGAGACCAGGCTATGGAGAATTTTCACAGATAAACTTGCAGAAATACTAGCTCACACACGGTGACATCATAAACCATAGGAAAAACTGCCTTGTGTAAGCCAGCAGAGAGCAAGTCGCAGACTTGGTTCCATATAGATGAGGGTTTGGATTATAAGAAACTGTCTTAGTCTCTTCAGGCTGCTATAACACAATAAAACACACTGCATTGCTTATAAACAACAGAAATTTATTTCTGACCTTTCTGGTGGCTGGGAAGTTCAAGATAATGACATCAGATTTGATGTCTAGAGAAAGCCCTCATCTGGGTTACAGACTTTTTTTTTCTTTTAAAAAGATTTATTTATTTATTCATTTATTTAGTGTGAGAGAGTGAGGGAGAGGGAGAAGAATCCTGAAGTAGACTTGAGCATGGAGACCAACACAAGGTTTGATCCTAGGACCCTGAGATCATGACCGGAGCCGAAATCAAGAGTCAGATGCTCGACCAGCTGAGTCAGCCAGGTGCCGCTGGGTTACAGGCTTCTTGCTGTGTTCTTGGATGATGGAAGGGCAAGCAAACTCCCTGAGCCTCTTACATAAAGGCACTGATCCCATTCAAGAAGGTTCTATCCTGAAGACCTAATCACCTTCCAGATGCCCTGCCTGCTAGTAGCATTGTCTTGGGCATTAGATTTTCAACACATGAATTTTGCAGGGACACAAATATTCAGACCATAGCAGGTTTTGAATTCAGTATAAGCATTTAACAATTCTTAAGCTTTAAGTATGTCCGCTTTTCTCCCTTTGTTCAAGTCCATTTCTTTGATTATTTTTCCAGATGTGTTTTGTTTTTTAGAATTCACAGAGCAGAGAGGTATTATACTATATTGCTTCCTTTTGCACTTGTATAATGTGTTTTCTCTGCATTTCTCTGTGTTTTAAGGAAGCCTTTGGTGGTGGGGGGGGTGGTAGTGATGGTGGTGTTTTCCTAATTCTTTTTGTTTAAGCAATGATGTTATTGTCATGTTTCTAAACAAAATCTTATGGGAATTTTAAGTTTGATCATTATATATGTATTTCCAAATTTAATTTTATGTTGTATTTTCTCCTTAAATTTCATTTGTAAGAGGCACCTGGGTGGCTCAGTTGGTTAAGCATCAGCCTTTGGCTCCAGTCATGGTCTCAGGGTCCTGGGATCGGAGCCCACATTGCATCAGGGCTCTCTGCTCAGCAGGGGGTCTGCTTCTCCCTCTGCTCCTTCCTTTACTCCAACCCCCACTCGTGCTCTCTCTCACTACTTTCTCTCAAATAAATAAATAAAATCTTAAAAAAATTTTTCATTTATAAAATGTAAATTCATGTACTGTTCTAAGTGCTAGTAATAAAGACTCAGAGGCTTGAACATCCAGAAACTTGGAAAAGTTAGCGTTTAATATGTTCTTGTAATTCCACTTTGTTTTATGTGTTTTGTCTATATTGATATAATATAGTTTCTATATTTGTATTACCAATAAACAAATGTCAGTTTTACCCTTTAAGTAAACTACTTTGTTGCATCAACTTGTTTTATTTCGAATGAGTGATTCAGTCCAGAGTTTTAGGGAAGAGTTCAGTTGTTTTCTGTATCAGAATTTTTATAGGAAAATTTTTTGTATTTTTGATACAAAAATATTGAAAATTTAGATGCTTTAGAAAAGAATAAGTACTTTTATCTTAAATAAATAAATTGAAAATCCTTGAAATGGTAAGATGAGCACTAAACATTTGAGGATTGCTTTACTTGAAGCAACCCTACATTTAAGCCCTCGTAGCACCACCTAGTGTCAGTGCTGTTCAGAATAAAACAGTGTCCTCCTGTAGCAAACATCTCTGAAAGCTAAACATTGATGCTTTCAGTGGCATTGTGGAACTGAATGGGGTGAGAAAGTCTGCATTGACATGGTTGACAAAAAGAAAACACTTCTTATTGTGTAAAATACTGTCTTTGTATTCTCTTATAATTTTTCTTTCAGGCAAGTATTGAAAAATAGTTCCAACTTGGTTTTTTTTTTCGTGTGTATCTTAAGTCTTTTTTGAATAGTGGTTCTATGTAAATGTATTTTCTTATAATATTTTGTATTAGATCAAGAGCAGAGATTGAGCATGAAGCACTGATTGATGGAAATCTGGCTACTGAAGCAAACCTAATCATTTTGGATACACTAGAGATTGTCGTCCAGGTAAGACACACATGAGGAATTTAAAGTATAGATTTGGTAAATTGGAGTTGTGGCCAGAGTATTTATTGAGCCATACAATTACATTGAAATATCAGTAGTTCGTAAAAGTTTTTCTTTTTTCTCACTTAAATCCCATTCATTCTTTTTTTCCCCTGTTCTTCCCTTAGTCAAATCAGCTGCTTTTCCCTAAAGTCCTCCTAGGTCTTTTCCTATTTTTTAAAAACTGTTTCCTTCTATTCAGTCTCCCTAGCCAAATTGCAGGTACATCTCTATTTTA
>RCUC01143952.1:0-35121 GCA_003697995.1 Taxidea taxus jeffersonii | reverse complement strand
ACCTAGAATTAATAATGTTTCTTTATCCTCATATTTCATGGGGAAGAGTGGGAGATGACCAGGAATCTCTAAGAATTATCTACTACTTGATCCCTGCCCCAAAAGTACATGTTCTAATGAGAGGTTAAGAATGTGTAGAATCCTTAGAGGAGTGGGCCAAAGAAAGTGGAAAAAACAGTGAGAAGCTGTGGTCTGGGCTGAGTATTGCACCTATGTATGCTCTTCCTGCTCCCTGAGTCCTCCTGGGTCTCGAAGTGAGCACTACTGATGGTGGCATGCCAGCAGACTCAACAGAGACTGTTGCCAACATGGTACCTTGGAACCTGCATTGACCAACAAACTGAATATACAATGGACAATCTTTAAATTCCACTCCAAATGATTATATTTACACAGTAGAGATAGAGTACTCATGACAAGGTGGAGGGGAAGTATTGAAGGGCCCTGAATAAGCCACTTTGATCTGGGCAAGTGATGGATGTATTCCCAGTGCATGGCAGGGCCATGCAGATTGAAGAACCATATCTTCTATTTAAAAACTCGATGGACAACTCTATCAGGCTATTTGTCAGGTAAATTAAGCAGAGTTCTAGCTTCCAAGAAGCCCAACTCATATTCCTACCTGGCAGCAACAAATCACAGTCCTTTCTACCCACTGGGCTCCTTCTATAAGAGCTTCACTGGCTTTAAAGCCAGCCTAAGAATTTATGCCTCTAAGTCTTCACCATCCAAGCCAGGTCATTGAGAGCCACCTCCAGCTGTTTCTTCTGGTTGTGGCCATTCCCGGAACAGCTAGGCTTTTCTTCTTGCACAACCCACCCAAATGGCATTTCATTCATTTGCTGCGCTTGGGGAAATCTGTGGCAGTTACAAAGCACATGACACTGACGTAAGTGAATTCAATTTGGGGACAGAGACACCCAATGCCTTCCATTTAATTTCACTATAATTGGGAAAGAAAAAACTCCCAGACAGGAGGAGGAGCCAGGAGCTACAGAGGTCAGTTTCCTGAAGAGAGGGTTGCCTGGGTGGCTCAACTGGTTAAGCATCTGCATTCGACTCAGGTTGTGATCCCAAAGATCCCGAGATTGAGCCCAGCATTTGACTCCCTGATCAGTGGGGTGTCTGCTTTCCCCTCTGTCCTTCACCCTGCTCTTGTGTTCTATCTCACCCTCTCTTTCTTTCTCTCAAATAAATAAATAAAATCTTTAAAAACAAATTCCTGAAGCGAGACACTCTGTAGGGACTAGGAAGGCATAATAAGCAAACTCTATGTTGGATATTTATTAAACATATAGTGTATCTGGGTACCTAAGACACAATGGTAAATGGTGAATAATACACCTGAGGCCTTATTTAAAAGGAATAATAAAATCCCCATACCTTATGTATATGTCTTGAAAGTGCTAATATCTAACTAGATTGCTAACTAAGTGCAATGTAAAGAAATACCTGGTCACTGTAAAGAAAAGCACTTTAAAGAAATAACCTCTGCCTCTTCCATCATGTGGCTACAGTTTTTCTTTTGCTTTTTTTTTTTTTTTTTTATTTGACAGACAGAGATCACAAGTAGGCAGGGAGGCAGGCAGAGAGAGGGGGGAAGCAGGCTCCCTGCTGCGCAGAGAACCTGATGCGGGGCTCGATCCTAAGACCCTGAGATCATGACCTGAGACAAAGGCAGAGGCTTAACCCACTGAGCCACTCACGCACCCCTGGCTACAGTTTTTCTAGTCCTCTCCATGAGTGTAGCTCTGAACTAAATGCCTTAGTCTAATTGAAGCCTGCACAGCCCTATCAGTTATTTATTATCAGTGTGACTTCACAGGTGAAGAGACTGTTGCTCAGGATATTTCCTTTCATCGATTCCTTTCTTTTCTTCAACCGATATTGTCAGCTATGTGCCAGACACTGTTCTGGGGTCTGGCATTCAAAGCCTGGGGGGCTCCAAAGTCTCTCAGGCACTAAGCTATGCCTCCCCCTGGTAAGTATGCCCCATTCCATGTTAGAGGGGTAGGTCTAGGCTAGGCCATAATTAGGTGCTCTTGAAACAGGTTGACAGAATGGGAATCATCATTAAACAAAAGGTGGTTTCTACTGTGGCAAATTCAAATGTGGTTTTGGATTCCCATTTGAAGAATGGGACTTCCATTGACTCCTTTGGGCCCGCACTTTGTCTCTGAGTATGAACCTTGCTCTAAGGAACCTGACATGTTTCTTGATAAGGCACCTGGTGATCTGGTGGTGTTTAAATTGAGGTGCTTTCTGGTTCTTGCCAATCCTCCCAATGACTGGATTGTTGCATTCACTCCTTAGCTCCATATTCAGAGATAACCACCTCCCGTCCCCCTCTGATGGTCTACTCACAGCTCAGAGTCATGTATACAATCTACTGAAATGCCAGATGTACAGAAATCTAGGGGTCACCCTTGACCCCTCCCTCTCCTTCATCCCATATGCAATCCACTGAAATCCCACTTAGTCCACCATCAAAATAGCCCTATCTCTTTATCTCCCAGCTAAAGGTACTATCATCTCTTTCTGGGCTCCTGAAGAGAAAGACTTATTTTGATCTTCCTGAAGCCAGAGGGACCTAGGCAGTTCTAATAGCTCTCCTCTTTCTGGTCACTCTGCCATGCTCAATCTCTCTCTATTCTTCTTAGAGAAAGACAAAACTCCATAACTTCTTCCCCTTTTAGGCTACTTTTTGTTGTTGTTGCTGTTATTTTATTTTATCAATAGACTTTCGGAATACTTTTAAATTTATATAAAGAAGTGGCAAAGACAGTACAGAGAATTCCCATACCTTCACCTAGTTTCCCTTAATGCTAACACTTTCATGTATTGTCAAAATTAACAAATTAGCATTGACACATTACTATTAGCTAAACTTCAGACTTTATTAGGGTTTTCACTGTTTTTGCACAAATGTCCCTTTTCTATTTTAATATATAATGCAGAATATACACTGCAGTTGGCCTAATTTGGTTTTTGACAAAGAGAACTATAGAGTTTAATGTCTGATCGAGGATATTTTGAGAATGGAGACACCGTGGGAAGCAGGTGTAACATGATATTGTCCCAGGTCACCCCATCTAGATTGGCCAGGAAGTGATGCTACTCCTACATTCAAACTCATCTCATACACTTGAGCTCCCATGCTCAAGAAATGCCAGCCTTCTATCACTCTTGCTACTCATTTTTCCTTCCTTATATGCTCTTCCCACACATCTTCACCTAGTCATGAGCCATAAACCTTCCCTGATCTCCTACACTAGGTCAAACCCCCTTCCTCACATTTTTATAGCACCATATGCTTTCCTTTTTAGCTTGCCAATTGCAATTCTACTGATTTTTTTGATATTATTTGATTGCTATCTATCCTTATTAGAAAGCTCCATGAGGGAAGGAGAGGTGTTTTATTTTGCCTTCCATTGTCTCCTCCATGCCAAGAACACAGAGTGGGTATTGAGAACTCTGTGTTGAATAATTAAATGAAGAAACCTCTTTGACATTCTAGTGTCTTATTCTCTGAATAACATGCTCCCTCTACCTGGCAGTCATCCTTCTTCCTGGGGTCCCTCCCTAAGCCTTTGATTCACTATTGGGCAGGTTTTGTTTTCAGGCTTTGTCAGCAGTAGTACTGGATACATAGTTGTTCAGTGAATGAATGTATATTTTTATATGCTTGTCTCTGTACCCTGTAAAAGTTAGGACTCTTTCATTTGAAAGCAACAAATCCATGTATGTATATCAAAAATGATAATGGAAGGGGGAAGTAGTGACATATATATATGAGGAGTGTATGGGCCGACTAGTTTTCCTTCTGGCCTTGAGTCAGGTACTTAGCTGAGGCCACCAGGATGCTCTCTCTCCATCTTTCTCTACTCTGTTTGTCTTTGTCTCTGTGTTGACTCTGTTCTCAGACATGTTTTTGTCACATGGTGAAAATAACCAGTGGCTGCTTCAGAATTTTAAGATTTTTAAGAGTCAAAACTCAGAAGATGAAAAACTTTCATCCTATTAATATTAATCTTCATTCCTCACAGAAGATTGGGATTTGGCCTTACTTGGACAACAAGCCCACCCATGAATCCATCTCTATGACTGGGGACACGAGTCCTTCTAAGTGACCACTGTGGATGACACACTCAGTCCTCTGGAGGGGAGGCCTGGCCACGTGATTCACTGTTCTACTGGGTGGGAATGGGAAGATGAAGAAGAAGAGCTGTTCTCAGTCATCCTTGGTTTCCAGAAGTTTCACAATAAGAAATACATGTTTAATCGCCTATGTTTTTTATTTTTACTAATTTTTAAAAAGTTTTAATAATAGTGATTTTTTTAAAGAAAAAAGAATGAAAGACCGTGTTCATTTACATGCAGAAATAAACTCCAGTGTTTTTCTATGCAAAGTAGTGAAAACATCTGTACTAATAAATATTATAGAAGGAAATAATTGAGGTAGTATACATTAATGGTTTGAAAAAATCCCATCTAGGTCAGTTTTCCCTGGCTACCTTTCAATCTATCAACCTTGAATTTAGGCATTGCTGGTTTTTGGACTCAGTGTCCCATATTTCATCTGGTATGTTTTCTGGCAACAGGAAAAAAAAAATTAAAATGTTCCTGTTTCTAGTACCCCATTGGGAATCCATTTGTTTTCAGAATTTCATTTAAAAGGAAAGTTTCAAAGGAATAGTCTTCTAAGTGAGATAGGTTACTGTTTCCTAGAGTAATCATAAGATAACATGTTATGATTAATTTAATATTCTGATTAACTTGAAGTAATCTAAAATACCATTTGAAGATTCTCATTCATTCTCTTTATAAAAATAAGGCCTTAAATGATTGACTCTATTATGTGTGATGAGGAGGGACTTTAGACACATGTATGTCCTTTAATTTGAGCATCACAGGTGAGTGGCTGTGACAGCATTTTGGACTTTCTGATTGTTTTGATTAGGGGTTGGCAGTATTTTCTATACATGGCTAGATGGTAAATATTTTAGGCCTTGAAGATCATATGATCACTATCTTACCTACTTAAAAAGGCAGAACAATTACCATAGACAATAAGTAAATATATGAAAGTGACTGTGTTCTAATGAAATTATGCTTGCAAAAACAGGAAGCAGATGCGTTGGCCCATGGGCCATAGTTTGCAGAACACTGGTTTAGATTCAGCATGAACAGAACGTATGATTGATATTTTATGGTCATGGTCAAATGTTGTGTAATTGTTTGCTGTTCGCCTTGATAGCATGGTTTAAGCAGAGAGCCCTGGAGGAAGAAATGAGCTCAAGGGATCCTGGGCTTATATGTTGATTTTAGCCCAATGGTTAATCCCGCCAAGACTTGATTTTCTAACTTGTAAAATAGAACTAGCAATAACTATTTGACCAATCTTCAAATTGATAATCAGATAAGGGAATGTCCAGGAAATGGAGCTGAAATGTAAATGTTTCTTGCCACTCTAAGGTATTATCATTTTAATTTTGTGACATGGCACTTGTCAAAATATATGTAGAAAAGGGAAGCGTATGCATGAAAAAATTAATAATGTGTGTATCAGCTAGGGGTCCTGTAGAAACAGTTGGACACTTACCTTAAGACGATTTGTATAGGGTTTTAAAAGGGACTATTTGGAGAGATATGGGCCAAATTTACAAGGGGTAGTGCAGTATTCTGGAATGAGTTACCTCAGAGTTTTGCTGGGCTAAGATCCAGAAGGAGGTAAGAATGACAGATGGCTTTCATGAGAGTAGCCATGTCCTCTGGCAGAGTGATACAATTCAGTAGACCCTGAGGAGCAAAAATCTTGCCTTCACACTGCTTTCCCTTTTGTCTCCTTTTAACACCTCCAACTGGTAGAACCTAACCAGAAACCAATCCATGGAGGTCAGAAAGCCAGGGCAGGGCAGGATGGTAGTTAAGAGAGGATATGGAGGCATGAATAGAAGCAATCCAAGATGACATGTATATCTTCTTCTCACCAAGCCTTCTTCTCACCAATGCACACAGCTTATTGATAACATTTTGCATGCTGCATTTTCCCCCTCTTCCCTTGCTTGCATGTTTACTTGTTGATAGCATTACTATCCATTAAGCCCCATTTAAAAAATTATATAGATTAAAGAGAAGACTTACATGTACAAGTTAGAATACTCTGAAACTAAATAAAATTGGTGAAATTTTTAAAAAATAGCCTATAGGTAAATTACAAATTTGATGAAAAAAAGAAATTGGATGCAATAATGTTCCCTACTATTTGCCTTTGTCTTTTCATATTACTCTACTACTATTACTATGCTATACATAATTATACCCTATACTGTAGTGAATGGGGAAATCTGGTAAAAGTTATAATGAATTTTATAAATAAATGTTTGGGCTACAGGATGAGGACATAGGTTGATCTCTTTGGTCTGGTTTTAAATAGTAATTATTCTTAGTTGTTTGCTTCCTTGTTTTGCTTTTGCTTTTGCTTTTTTTTTTTTTTTTTTTTTTGTCTGTCCCCTGTACCTGATAGTAAATCTGTGACTTGTTCCCCATTGTATCTCTTAAACTTAGCTCAGTGCATTACAGAGTGGGTGCTCAATAGATATGCTTTTGGACAAATGTGTATTTTATCCACAGGTACAGGGCCGGTCATGGGGCAGTCTACTGAGCACACATGAGGATGTAACAATCACTAGATTTGTCTGAATGTCTGTCTTACTGGGGTTTGGAAAGCCACTGGGCTTTCTATATTACCCACTTGCTTTCTTCATTATTATAGACAATGGAGGCTGCTGTTAAATGTGGCTCATGAAAAGAATGCATATGTAAGGTTCTAAAATATGCAGTGCCACAAATCATGAGGATTGACACACAGACAAAATCTATGTAAATGAATCACAGATCAAAGATAAACTTGTTAGGAAAGCAGACTTTCCATGACACCAATCTATACATTTCTGAGGTTTTCACTGCATTATTCATTTATAGAAAGTGTTCATGGGTCTTGGCGTCTACTTTTAAGAAAAGTGCATAATAGATAGACTTTGGGAATATCTTTTCAAGCATACTCTTTTCTAAGGGCAAAATTTAGAATGTTTTGGGATAGGACAATTTGACATATGTTATTTTAAACAGGTTTTGGAATCAAACTGCTAGGTTTCAAATTCAGGTGTTATGTGTTATTTAATCTCACTAACCTTCAGGTTTATTAATAGTCAAATTGGAAGGATAATATGACAAGAGCACTTATCTAATATGTGTACATCTCTCTGTGTGTGAGAGAGATAGAGAGAGGCAGACAGACAGATAGAGACAGAAAGAGATGGAGAGAGAGGCAAACAGGCAGACATACAGAAACAGAGAGAGATGGAGAGATAGAACGGAGAAGATCTTGGCAAAAGTCTTTAGTACAGTGTTTGGCACATTATTTGCTCTCACTTAATACACTTTTATTTAGATTTAATGACATGAAGTACTTTTCTAAAGCTGGCTATAAAGCATCTATTTGTAGGAACATATTTCCCTTCCATTTCTATCTCTTTTCTCCTCTAATTTACTCCAAAGTACAGCCATTACTTGACTGTTTCAGGAAAAGGCAGGCCACTATCTCAGAAAAGTTGAAGACAAAACATGTAGGTTCCTAAGACATGCATGTGTGGGTGGTGGTGTGTGGGTGGGTGAACCATGAGTGATCTCATCCAATGAAGTCATTGTCACCCTTTAGATTAGTTGTCATTTTAGAAAGTTCAGGCTCCAGTACCCAGCAGGGCTTGTATGTTTGATTGATTGATGGCATCCATGGTCATCATTCTTCAGTCATCCCTGAAGCCATTCTCTTTGCCATGTGAGTTGCGTTGCCTCTCATGAAATACATGGGGTCTGTTTCCTCACCCTCTTCGTTTTGAGTTGGCCATGTGTTTTTCCTTTTTTCTTTGGACAAAAGAATGTTAGTGGCTATGATTCTTGCAGAGACTTAAAAAAGATCTTACACATTTCTCTTCTTATTCTACCTCCTGGTGAGAACATATCCAGAGTTGAGACACATAATGTAGTCTTCCCAGTTAAATCCATCCTAGAACAGATAATTAATGACCAGCTGACCCCCAGACATGTCAGTGAGTCCAGCTGAGACCAGAAGAATATGCAGCTTTCACCCACCTGAAGATGCATGAGCCAGATAAATATTCACTGTTTTAAGCCCCAGATAGTTCAATAGTTTGTTACTCAGCATTATTGTGGAAATGTATATTTGATATTGAATATGTGATGAAGAGTCTCCTGGAATCCAATGTAGAATCTTTCCAATGTATACCTGATTCTGTTGTGTCCTATCTAAATGGCTCTACATTAGTTAGGCCCTGCCTGTCTCATCCCTTTCTACTCCTATACCCCAAACACTATACTTCTCTCAAAATCGTACTTGTATTCCGAATATAGATTATTACCTCAGTCTTGGGCCTTAGACTGTGCTGCCTGGAAAGATTTCTTCCATTCCCAGTGAATTAAATTTCATTTGTCTCCGGTTTTCATTTAGGGATCATTTCCTTTAGAAAACCTTCTCAGGCTCATTTTTTTTTAATTACTTATTTAATTCAATTAGCCAATGTATAGTACATCGCTAGTTTCAGATGTAGTGTTTGATAATTCATCAGTTGCACATAAGACTTAAGTCTCATCATATCATGTGTCCTCTTTAATGCCCATCACCCTGTGACCCGCATCCCACCACCCACCTCCCCTTTAGCAACCTGCGTTTATTTCCCAGTGTTAAAGTCTTTCATGGTTTGTCTCCTCCCTCTCTGATTTCTTCTCATTAAGTTTTACCTCTCTTCCCCTATGATCCTCTGCACTGTTTCTTATAGTCCACATATGAGTGAAACCATATGATAATTGTCTTTCTCTGACTGACTTATTTCACTTAACATAATATTCTCCAGTTCCATCCATGTCAATGTAAATGGTAAGTATTCATCCTTTCTGATGCCTGAATGCCTTATCCATTAATCTGTTGAAAGACATCTTGGCTCCTTCCAAAGTTTGTCTATTGTGGACATTGCTGTTATGAATATTGGTGTGCAGGTGTCCCTTCATTTCACTACATCTGTGTCTTTGGGGTAAATACCCAGTAATGCCATTGTTGTGTTGTAGGGTAACTCTATTTTTAACTTTTTGAGGAACCTCCATATTGTTTTCAAGTGGCTGTACCAGCTTGTATTCCCACCAACAGTGTAAGAGAGTTCCCCTTTCTCCAGATCCTCAGTCTCATTAAAAGAAGGTTAGGTGACTCTCATTTGAGTGCCTATGGTGTTCTGTGTTTTCATGTTCCCGGTATTGGTATATTTTGGTGTCAGTGCCTGTTTCCTGTGCCTGTTATTCTGCTCCTTGGGGTCCATGTTCTTAGAAGGCAAAAAAACATGTGTTTGTGTTTTGTGAGCCATTCTATCCCAGGATGAAGCTCAATGCCTGACACACGGTATGTGTTCAACCAATAGATATCAAAGAAATGAGTGAAGAGATATTGAATTCATGGGAAATTGGGGAAATGACACTATTGTGAGGGCCCCATACCCCAGGACAAAGATAAGTGGAACTGACAAAGAGATTGTTAGACTCATCTGTAACCTGCTAATATTCAAACTGCATAGAATAGCTTTCCACTCTGTGGATCTCTTGTATAGGTTTCAAATAATGATCCAACACTATCCAGAGTGCTAAAATAAAATTAGAATTTTGGATTTATATGTAGGAAATCATCATAAAAGGGGCAATTGGAATGGCATCTGCAAGCTAGGCAGTGGTACCTGAACTTCAATTTCTTCTCAAAGTTAAGGAAGATGAAAGAGAAAGATTCTGTTTAGAATTCCTTTCACAAAGAGCTACTTCTAAATTTTGGATATTATTTTAGGCATTGAATGTACAGATTTAAAAGCAAACACAAAGAAAATGAGGGACATAATCTTTTTTGCAATAAAAAAAAAAATCTATTCCTATGTTACCAGGAGAATTAATGAGTCAGTGACTTAGAAATGCATAATCTTACAGCCATAGGATTTTAGAGAAAAAGAAAAATCATTTGTATGATCTAACTCTGGGTGTTTGGAAACTAGTGGAGCACATGTTTGATGTCTTATGTCTATTCTGACCCAATCCTGCTATAACAATTAGAATTAGCTCCTCTAAGCCCTTCCTTTGGACCCCTTACCCTTGTGTTTTCTTGCAAATTTAGACCATTAAAATTTGAGTTTTGACCCACTAGTTGTGTGTTCCCTTTCTCACTTTCCAAATAAAGGAAGTAATTTCCCAAAGTTGTGATTGCCGGAGTTAACCCAAATGGTAATGAGAAAGGTAAAATCCAGATCTAGAAACTTGCAGCTTATCCAGTACTTTTTTCACTACAATGCACTTTCTTTGACCTCTTTCCTCACACATTCCATTGGGTTGTACAGAATCTGCATGGCTGGAATGAATACAAGTTGAAGGGGAAGTTAAATCCATCTAAACTTTAAAATGTAGGGGAGATTTAACATCCTTATGTCCTTTGGAATGCTATGGTGCATTCACGGTTCATGCAGTCAGCAAACTAAAGGTCGGGCTTCAGTTGGTATTCAGCATAAAGTGTGTCGTAACATCGACAGGCTATATTTATACAGTGGTGCTGAAAGATTAAAATAAATATATACCAATGTTGATCCTAACAAATGTATGCACTGCAGCTGATAGAGTTAACATCAGTTTTTGAGTTTGTAATTGTTTACCCATATGTTGCAAATGTCAGTTTTTCCAAGATACAATAATTTGGCACTTCATTCTGTGGATTTTTTTTTTTGAAGAGATTATAATACCTTTAATATTGGGAGGCCCAATTTCTAGACAATATTAATGAGGGGAAAAATAAGGCTTGGCTTTCAATCAACTCTTCTACTGGTTTTATGAGAATTCCATCTCTATAAGTCTTTGTAGGCAGCAATTTTTACTCCTCCAAATGTGAAAGGAATAAATACAGCATGCTTTCTAATTTCTTATAAGGGATCATGTCAGGAGTCTATGGTCTTTGGATCTGTAGGAAATGTGTTACATAACTCCCAATCTATGCCCACATTTCTTTTGTCCCAAGTGCCCCAGGGACCCCAAACTCCTGACAAAAAAGTTCAATCTATACCTCACTTTCTGCTCACATCTCCAAAACTAATGACATGGTTCCTACACCTCTCTTGAGAATAACTCCCCCTAAGGGAAAAGATTATTCTCTTTCAAGATGAGAATTCTTTTGGTTCTTTTGGTTCAACTGGTGTGAACCTCTCAGCACTAAGAGGCTGCCTTGTCATATCCACTGTAGAGGTCTTTCAGATGAGGTCATTGACAAAAAAGCACATCTGGTAGCTATTCAGTACAGTTCCACTGGATCCTCTTCTCCAGGACACACACTCAGTGTCTCACAGCTGTACACATGTCCTTCTCTCCATGTCCCTGTCTCCCTGGGGGACACTTCCGAAGACCTGACAGCCTTCAGCTTCCCTCCTTTGCATTCAGTCTTAAACCTAATGATCTAGAGAGCATTCCTTTTCCCTAGCAGCTGAGTGTATGTCATGCAAGTTGTACCTCTGGTATTCTTCACTGATATCCAAGAGCTCCTGAGATCCTTCTCTGGTTTTCCATATTGGTGACTCCTCCCCTCAACCCAGCTACATTGACGTTTTAATAATATGCTGGAGATAATGGCTAAATTGGATATAAATGTGTGATTGATTGTATGGGAAGGCTATGCAGGCCAGTGTAAGGGCAGTATGCTATTCAATAGGCTCCTTATCTTTAGACTTATCAAGAGATTTAAAGTTACCATCTAGGAGATTATTTCTATTGTTTTTAACAACCTCTTCCTAGACTACCTTTCCAATCTAACATTCTAGTTTTTTTTTTTCCCCCTTTCTAATTCCTTATCTATATGTTACCATTTCCTATATTCACTTGCAGGAGGCATTCATTTGCCTTTACTCATGTGCTCCGGACTAGAAATGCCTTTCCTGGATTTTCCACTTACTGAAATACAGTTAAATGACAGGACACAGGCAGATGCCCCAGGAGTTATGATCAAACACTCCCTTATTATCAATCAGAAGTAATTGTTTTCCCCCCTGTACTCCAGCTGCATGTTACTCACATTGCTAGGAGTTTATCTTATCATGTACTATTATTTATGTTGGGTGCATATGTATAATATATTGTATGTATATCTATAATAGTTAATATCATGTATTTATATATAATATTATCATGGTTGCACACAGGGCCTTAAAATAGGAGATTCTCAAAAACTGTTAAATAAACGGATATTTTGTGGTAGGTAATTGAACAAATTATTTTATTGCAAACCAACTTGACTGGATTTTTTTTTAAAGATTTTATTTATTTATCTGACAGACAGAGATCACAAGTAGGCAGAGAGGCAGGCAGAGAGAGAGAGGGGAAGAAGCAGGCTCCCTGCTAAGCAGAGAGGTCAATGCGGGGCTCAATCCCAGGATCCTGGAATCATAACCCGAGCTGAAGGCAGAGGCTTTAAACCACTGAGCCACCCAGGCGCCCCTTGATTGGATTATTTTAATGAACAAATATTAAAGTGAGCAGAGGTGACTATTCTGCTAGCAGCCAATTGTTGACCATGATTCTCATGAGAGTAACCCATGTCTTCTAGAAACTTATATTTATTCTGAATTTCCTAAACACAATTTTAACAAAGCACTCAATTCTGGAGACATGCCATTTCATAGAAAAGTAAAAAAATAGTATAGTCTTTGCTAATAAAGCTCTGAGGTTAGTTCATGAGTGTCCATGGGATGTTTTTCCCCCTCTTATAAATGTGCTGTCCCAATTGGATAAAATATTTGTGCAAACATTTGTGTCATGGGACACCATGATAGGTAAAAGGCAGGTGGATTACTGAATAGAGATGAAACTACTGTATTCTATCAAGAGCCATGGATTTTCTCTTTAATAATAGTAAAATAACGAAGACACGAATAAGTAAGAGTTTCAAAAAAGAGATCAGGAAGTTGTTTACAGCTGGGTATAATTTTTGTGTTGACAAATCAAGCAGGAGGAAGACCACTGTTAGCCCCTTGACTTTCAAGTGCTGAACAGAAAAATGTAGTAGACACTATGAAGACTAAGAAAGCATTTTCATCAACGAAGGTTGCAGGCCCTCCAGCTACTTGACATCTTCTTGGGTCTTCTGTGTTCTCTGTCAGTCACTCCAGGGGACCCAGGACAGATAGAAAAAGGTCTTTGACTAGGTGAGGTGTTGGAGAAATCACCATGGTGACCATCCATTGAGCTGCTTTCATCATCACCTGAGCTATGAAGAGACTAGAGGATAATATATCATTATGGAATTCGGATGAATCTGGATGCATAGGTTGCTGGTTTATGAAAAATGTTTATTTATAAGCAGTGTGAGAGTAAGGAAATAATACTTATTTGGAGTTTAGGGTTTGTCGGTTATTTTACTTTTTGCTAGTCTATAACATGGGGTAATACTACCTACATGGTAGAGTTGCTCTGACAACAAGATAATATGTGAAGTGCTTAGCCTTGCCCTTTAGGCATAAAGCATTTTAAGCTCATGCTTGTTCTCCTGATGACAATAACATTGACTTAACACTATTGCAGGTGCTGATTTAAGGACTTCATTCTCTTAACAAACTCCGTGAGGTCCCCCAAATGCTATGTATAGCATACGGACTTTAGTGTAAGCTTTGTCTGCTGATTGATAAAGTGGTATATGTAAAATACCCTTTCATAATTTAGTACTCAAAGATTAGCTCATAGGATCAAAAAAATTCTTCTGCTAATGGGGGTAAATCATATTATGCCCATTATCAGAAATATTACGATAGCATAAAAATTGCTTTATGATTGCTTTACAATTATAAAAACTATGACATAACTTTCTCATTTGATCTTCAGAATAGTTCAAGTAAATAGGGAAAGTGTTTACTATTGTCACTCTTTACATTTAGAGGCACTGAAATTCAGAGATACAGCAATCTACATTAACAGATACTAGAAATGAAAAACCAGGTCTCTGAATTCTAATGATATTTCAAGTGTCATATTGGTCCAAATCATAGCACCTCCCAGCATTCATTCAATAACTAGTTTCTCATACAAGATTTATTAACCATCTAGTACTCCTCAGGCCTTATGACAAGTGTAGGTAAGGTATTCTGGAATACCTTACCACGGGAACTCCCTGGATGGGAAATTAACTCTTATCAAAGAAAGCCAGAGACTACCCTGCTTCCAAGATCTAAATTCACTTCCCAGACACACAACTAAACCACATTTTCCAAACTCTCTTGCAGTGAGATATGGCCATAGGCATGCATTCCAGTTGAGATATTGTGAACAGAATTGTCATGCATTTTCTTCAATTTCTTTTGCCCTTCACTGTCTCAGTTCAGATGACTATGGGGATTGTAGAAGCCACAGAGTAGAAGAAGTTTCTGTCCCTGAATCACCATGTGAGGAAGCTGATCAGGAATACTTCAAACAGGAGCTGAAATTATTACCTAAATGAAAATTAATCTTCTTCTTGTTTGAGCCAGTATAAATTTTGAGACTTATGTGTACTAGAGAGACTTCTTTTTCTGAAACTCAGAGAATATTAGGAGGGGATTCCTGAAGCAAGCGATTACTCCTCAGAAATCTAAGAATTACATAGGTAAAGCAGGTGGACTACAATAGGAAAACACACAAAAAAAGAACAGTAGATGTAAGAGCCTAGGATCAGAGAGAATGTGATGTCATTCAGCCTTGCTACTCAAAGTGCTTCATTGTCAGTATCCCCAGCTTGTTAGAAATGCTGAATCTTGGGCCCCAGCTGACACCTACTGAACCCAGGATTGCATTTTAAGAAGACCCTTGGGTGATTCATATGACATTAAAGTTTGAAAAAAAATGCTTTAGGATGATGTAGCTGGCACACAGAGGATGAGGTGCAGAATAAGGGAGGCAATAAGTCATAGAAATAAGTAAAGGTTAGTACTTCCAGGGTCTTGTAAGTGATTCCTATACTAAAATAGGAGCATCTTACTCAGCTAGGGCTGCTATAATAGGAAAACATATATTGGTGGCTTAAATCACAGAAATTTATTTGCTCATAGTTCTAGAGGCTGGAAATCTAAAATCAGGCTGTCAGTGTGGTCAGGTTCTGACAAGGTCCTGTTTCTGGTTTGAAGATGGCCACTGTGTCTTTTTAAGTTGGAAAGAAAGAGAGCGCTCTGATTTCTTCCTCTTCTTATAAGGACACGGATGTCATTATGAAGGCCCCAGCCTCACGTCCTTATCTATATTTGATTCCCTCAAAAAAGCCCCACTTCCAAATACCATTACATTGGGGGTTAGGGTTCCAACATATGAATTTGGGAGAGCAAAAGCATTCAGTCCATAACAAGGAGTTAACACTGCCTTAAAAATTGAGTTTATTAAGCTTCTGTTAAATACCTGGCACTGTGAGGAACATAAAATGCAGAAAACATGATTCTGCTGCTGGAGAAACAAGATCCCTGGCTGCGTGATGCTGGTTGAGCTGGGAGTCACCCTCGTGCTTGCCTTGAAACACCAAGTCCTTTCTCTCCAGCCACACTGACTCCAGTATGAGAAGCCTGGATGAGAGATGCACACTGAATTAAAGATTTAGTATTATGATGAACCATGAGAGACGATGGACTCTGAGAAGCAATCGGAGGGTTTTGGAGGGGAGAGGGGGTGGGAGGTTGGGTGAACCAGGTGGTGGGTATTATGGAGGGCACGTATTGCATGGAGCACTGAGTGTGGTGCATAAACAATGAATTCTGGAACACTGAAAAGAAATTTAAAAAATAAATAAAAAGAGAAAAGAAAAAAGATTTAGGATTATGGCCAGTAGGTCTTAGTTAACATTATAGGGTCTTGAGCAGACAAAAACTACATTGGAAGTGATAGTTCAGAAAATTTAACAGGGGAGGTGTGTACGAGATCTCTTATAATTTGTCCCTCAGATACTTATTGAGTACCTGCTAGGTTTTGAGCATATATCACTTCCAGCCAACTCCTGTATACATTTTTCAAGTTTTTATTTAGAGAACCAGTCTATGTGCTTCCTTACTGATGGAAGATCAGATGTTTCTGAAGGGTAGAGAACAGAAGAGGAAAGTGAGTGGTGGGAAAGGGAGAGAGAGGGAGAAAGAGAGCACGGAGAAAGCGGGATATGTTGAAATGAGAAATTTTTCATATATGCGTATAAGCACATATTCTTATGGATCTTGAACAGTAAACTTACTTGGAGATATATAATATATGTTCAACATCTAGAATATGTACAACAAATGAGACTACATGACACTTACAATGATGACAGAGACTTTAGAACATGTTTTCTCTGCCCTCCTCATCCCTTCTAGTCATGCTATGAAGAAAATTAAATTATTTTCCCAGAGGCACTTATGCAGAGACTGGCAGACATGAAATTGGCAGTCAGGTCTCTCCACTCTCAACCAGAAATATCACCAGATGTTCAATGAAACACTATTTCTTCAATGAAACAAAGGGTTTCATGGACACATACATTTGGAACATTCTGGGTTATACAATGTATAATAGGTTCATTTGCAGCAGAACTGCTCAGGGCCTTAATTTAATGCACTAATGAGCTCTGTGAGTCTCCCAGAGGGCAACACACATTTTTCAGAATTTTCCAAAGTAATTTGTTACCAGAAATCAGTAGTCCACAGGACATACTTGGGTTCCATTGCACCACACTGAGATTTTTCTCTAATTTATACTCTATTTCTCTGTGTGGTGAAAAAAGGATTGAGATCTCTTTCCTGTCAGATTGACTCTAAGCTAGCAACTAGTTATTTCTTTGGGTTTTAACTTTCCCTTCTGAAAAACAAAGGGACTTGGTAAGATGGCTTTCCTCTAAGGATTTCGTTATCTGTGCTAAATGTTGTAGATCGGCTGTATGAGGAGGGGAGCCATGTCAGGATAGCTCAGGGTCAAGTTCTGTCACTGTCACTATCACTAATAAGCCTAGTGATCCATAGAAGTTGATAGTAACTTCCCCGGCCTTGGCATTTTTTATCTGAAACCCAGTGGCATTGAACTACATAGTCTAGTCCACAGCAACTTGTTGGAGAGGCCAAAAGCTACGTGTCCTAAAGAGCCTAGACTCATACTAAAAAAGTTAGTTAAAAAAATAATGAAATATACAAAATTGATGAATCCAGCCTTAGAAAAAAGGGAGATTGCTAATGTTCTGAATAATGTTGCCTGTGTAATAGGATACAAAATGATGGTGGCCCTCTTTGTTCTGAGAAGGAGGGAAAAAGAGAAGAATGAAGGAAATGAAAGATAGTTGCATAAGTATAAAAGGGAAAAGTCAAGGTGTTGTTAGAGGTGTGTTGGCAACTTTTAAAATTAACTCCTCTTTATCTCCTATAAAGTCACACATTTTATAACACAAAAAGGGAAAATAAGAAAGTGTAACACTGTTACATAATTGAAGTGAAACTAGCACAATCAAAAAATATATTATCAATTCAAATGACTTAGCTGAGAAAAACCAGGTTCCAAACAAACCAATGTCTAAAATATAAGCTAAAGAACTATAAATATTGCCCAATGCGTAACTACTAATTTTATAGAATGGATATTTTCCTCTGATTACAAAGTAGTAGCACATGCTCATTAAAAGATTAGCTAATACAAAAAAATATCAGGAAGAAAATGAAAATTATCTGTATTCTCATGAACAAACACAGTTAATATTTAGTTATAAATTCTTAGGTTTAATTGTGCCTATTTATATATAAATTGTATATATTATGAGTATTTTCTTGGTAGCAACTATTATTAAAATTACAATAGAATGGAACCATGCTGGGGTGCCTGGGTGGCTCAGTGGGTTAAGCCTCTGCCTTGGGCTCAGCTCATGATCTCAAGGTCTTAGGATCGAGTCCCAGATTGGGCTCTCTGCTTGTTTGGGAGCCTGTTTCCCCCTCTCTCTCTGCCTGCCTCTCTGCCTACTTGTGACCTCTCTCTATCAAATAAATAAATAAAATCTTAAAAAAAAAAAAGAATGGAACCATACTATGTATAATGTTTGACAACATACTTTATTCATTTATAATATTATATAGAATTTTTCACATTAATACATACGTATTTCCTAATTTTTATTAGCTAAATGGTATTTTAATGATACACCACTATATATTTCAAAAAAATTTTTTAGGGGCACCTGGGTAGCTCTGCCTTCAGTTCAGGTCATGATCCGAGAGTCCTGGGATCAAGCCCCGCATGGGCATCAGGCTCTCTGCTCAGCAGGGAGCCTGCTTCCTCCTCTCTGCCTGCCTCTCTGCCTATTTGTGATCTCTGTCTGTCAAATAAATAAATAAAATCTTAAAAATTTTTTTAAAATATTTTATTTATTTATTCATGATAGAGAGAGAGAGACAAAGAGAGAGGCAGAGAGAGAAGCAGGCTCCCCGTGGAGCAGGAGCCCGATGTGGGACTCAATTGCAGGACCCTGGGATCATGATCTGAGCTGAAGGCAGATGCTTAATCGACTGAGCCACCTAGGTATCCAATATACCATTAGATATTTGATCAATCTCTTATGAATGCCTGTTATAGCTACTATTATGAATATCTTGATGTTATATATATTTTAAATATATTTGTATATGAACATATGCATTTATCCCATTATCTCCTTGTAATAAAATCCTAATAGTGGTAGTGCTAAGGCAGAAGCTATGAACACTTAAAATATTGATATGGATTTCTAAACTTCCCAGTAGAAAAATTGAACCAATTTTATTGTCCCAACAATAGACAATAGAATCATTTATTTACACTATTTCTAGTACAGAGTATTTTTTATTTTAATTTTGTTAAAACTAAAAAGCAAATATTGCCACCTAATTATTTAATGAGAATTTAATTAGTTATCAACATGAAACCTCTTTCTGTAAATGTATTGAATATTTACATTCTTCTGCAAGAAGGTTTGTTCACATCTACTTTTCATTTGGGGTGTTGGGTCTTTCCTTTCTAATTTATAAAAGTGCTTTCCATATTAATGTTATTGATTACTTGTACATATATTGAAAATACTTCCCCCAAGTTATCAATTAACATTTGATCCCTTATATAATTTTACAATAGAAAATATTTTTTGGAAATAAATGTCCTTTATCTAGTCTGCCATTTTTACTGTCCATGCAAATTTTTTCCTCACTTTAAGGTTATGAAAGTATAATTTTCTTTAGTTTTAGTTTAGTATTTAGTATTTAGTTTAGTATTTTCTTTAGTTTATAGCTTTCTTTTTTCAATTATATTTTTGATTCATTTGGAAGGGTTTTTTGTTTGTGATAAGGAGTGAGGTAAGGATAAGCTTCTTTTCCCCACACGGTTAGCCAGTTGTGCTATCACAATGTACTTAATGTAGCATTATTTTTTCCACTAATTTAAAATGCCTTTCAAAAGAAGGAAACTACAAAGGAAATAAGGAAGCAACATTTTTATGTAGTTAAATCCATCAATATTATCCTTTGTAGTTTAAATTCTGAAAGAAAACCATTTTCTTCTACTAATTTTATGAATGTGTATTTTACTTCTCTCTCAAAAATTATTTGTAGTAAAAGGCATGAGAAAGAAATTAAGCTTATTTATTTATTTATTATTACTTATTTATTTTGCCAGTATTTACCCAGTTCTCCCAAGACCATCTATCTAACCTTTAAAATTACTGTAGATTCCTGATATACATATTTTCATATCTGATTGCATTAATTATAAATAGCTGGTAAAATCTGTCTCATTATATTCTTTTTTTTTCTGAATGCTTTTGGCTATCTCCATATTTCTTTTTAGATGAAATTTATTATCCTTTTTAAAATCTCAGTATATGTAAGCATTACTAGATGTAGAGACTTCAATATTCTATAGGGCTTTCTGAGACATAATAGTGAAGTTAAAAAAAAAAGTAGAAATTTACAGAAGTAAATCCCCTTGCTTTTGATCAATAATCTCTCTGAAGAAGTGCAGAAGACACTTAAAATTTTTTATTTCAGGTATGATTGGAGATATTTTAAAAAAAGAAATTATCTTCTAAATTTCACAACAGTCACCACGAAATTGTTAATACCTGTTTGGACATGAATGAATGGGTAGCTGTCTCCAGTGATTAATGACTAGAAGAGGGACTTACAACCAATCCCTTTCTAAGTCTATGGCAGTAGGGACCCTAGGAGAATAGGACGTGAACTCCAGCATAACAGCAAGATTTGGTTTCAAGGACTCTGTCCGTATATCACAGAATAACACAGAACATTACTGACACTCAGCTTTATGAGACCAGCAATCTCTTCCCTCCTTCCGCCATTTACAAACAAATCCCCAGTTAACAGCTATTCTTGTGGTTCTATTTTGTTTTCTTTGAGCATTATTATAATAGCTCTTTCTAATGATTAACCAGTTTAAGTGGAAAAGAAAAAAGTGAGTAAGGGTTTTCCTGTAAACCAAATAAAATCGAGGATGCCACAATTGAGTATTAGCAGTGTGCTGTACTGAAAGAATCATGTCTAGCAACCAGTATTATTACTATTTTTTAAAGATTTTATTTATTTATTTGACAGAGAAAGACACAGGAAGAGAGGGAACAGAAGCAGGAGGAGTGGGAAAAGAAGAAGCAGGCTTCCTGCCTAGCAGGGAGCCTGATAAGGGGCTGGATCCCAGGACCCTGGGCTCATGACCTGGTGGAAGGCAGACGCTTAACAACTGAGCCAACCAAGCACCCCTAACAACCGGTATTATTACATATTAATGCCAATTTTTACTTATTTTTCAAGAAATCATCCCAAACACAGCTTCTTAAAATCCTTTACCTCTGTCCCTCCACTCTGTGAAGCCCAGAGGCTTCTCCAGAGTCTGAGCATTCAGGGTCCTCCTGTCCATTAATAGTGTTTTCTCATTGATAATCTTACATGTAAAGTCTGTCTCCTCTTTTCTCACTTTTTAAACTTACTTTTCAAAAAAATTTATTTAATTGACAGACAGAGATCACGTGTAGGCAGAGAGGCAGGCAGAGAGAGAGGGGAGGAAGCAGGCTCCCCGCGGAGCAGAGAGCCAGATCCAGGCCTCTATCCCAGGACCCTGGGATCCCTGGGATCATGACCCGAGCCGAAGGAAGAGGCTTTAACCCAATGAGCCACCCAGGAGCCCCTCTTACTTTTTTTTATTTTTAGTTTCCAGTCCTTTCTATGCTCCCAAGTCTGCATCACATGATTATTTTTATTGAAGTATAATTGATGTATAACATATTAGTTTCAGGTATATTACATAATGCTTTAATATTTGTGTATATTGTAAGATGATTACCAACAAGAAGTCTAGTTAACATCTTCGACTTAATAAATTAACCAGACATAATTCTTCTTCAAACAGTAAAGGCTGGGGATAAGAGGAAGGGGTGTGGTGAGTTAGTACAAGATTCTCCTTGACAGATGGAATGGCAGGGCAGAGATAGTTCAAAGCTAAGAAAACTTGCATATTAAATAATTTTGTCGCTGTCACATTTGTACAGATTAATAGAATCCTGTCTAGGTCATGTCAAGTTGTGCTATTAGGACTGGCATCTGTCAAAGGACAAAGACATTCATAATTATTGCTATCTTTTATTTAAAGAAAGGATTGAAGTTTTCTGAAGCACAACTCGGGAAGAAATAAGACAAATAAAAGATGGGGAGAGTTATTAATAGCTCTCATTTATGAAGCAATTGCTACATTCTATGCAGTGGGTTAGGGGCTTTATGTCATAAACAAGACTTTGTGTGTTTGTTCTTAACCCAATTTTTCAAGGACAAAACAGATAACCAGAATTTTAATCGAGTTGTCTCAAAGCACATAACTAGCAACTGGTGATCAGTCTTTCATTGTATGTTCTCTGGTTCCACATTTATAATAATTCCAAGAGACTGCAAGATAGGCAGAATACAGTAAAAGTAGGAAATGGAAGAGTAAAAGCAACTTTTGTAAAATAGCCACAAAATTTTCAGTGAAGAAAAACTGTATACTCTTTCTAGTACAGAGAAAGTTCCATGTTTTTCAGTGAAACAATGAATAAATGAAAAGGCAAATTTCCTTAATCATTAGCACTATTAGTCTACTGTGTCATATTTCATGTTCTAGCTGATTGTTAATTTATTTTTTCATCTTGCTACATTTTGTGAAGCCTTAGAAGTTACCTTAAATTATCTTTGTAATGATGAAGGGGTTGTAAACAATTACATGCAGTTTTGACAAATCATGTGAGTCAGTTCATGGAGCATAATTCAGAAGTGTTTACTGTTGGATTATTTCTAATTTTTGCATTGCCTTGAACCCTGTTGAAGATGTTTTGTGACTCAAGTGAATCAAGAGCTATCCACTTAAGGCTCTTCCTCAGAATTTCTGAGAAAAATCCACAAGATGTTAAATTCCTTGTTGGAATAGAAGCTCATGTTATTCATAATCACATATTTGGTTATAATCAGGTCAATATGTAAGTGACTTTGAATGTGATCTACGGTGTCCATATTTTCTTCAAAGCTTCAGCGAAGTCTGTGTTCTCCAGAGACAGTGTAGTCAATATCTGTGACTTGCAAAACCCAGAAATGTGACATTTAAGGAATCGAGTCCCATGGGAGAGTGGATTTCCTTCTCATTTGCACACTGCACAAAGATTAGCAATCATAGTAAAAATGACACCAGCATGAAAAATCCTTCCTCCCGAATGTAGGCTGAACTTGCTATTCCACTAGTTCAATACAAATTATCTCTAACAAATTCCCCCTTGCAATTACCTGATTAGCAATTGCAAGTGCTTCTCCCTGTTTTGAAGACCTTGATTAAATGATATCCCCTCCTGATTACTTTATCAAGTCCAGCTACTAGGGATTATTGACAGCTCTGTGTTAACTGTGTTGTTTCTTTGGCAAGCCACCAGACAAATGGAAAAGCAGCTGTTTCTTGAGATGGGGAGAAGAGAAATGCCCATTGATAGGGTCCTTATGGTTTTTGCAAACTGACAGACCATTCGTTGACCTTGAAATAATTTTGGTGGTTGTTACGTGTTTGACATCCCTTTGGATTACCAAAGATTGATAACTAGAAGGCAGAGGTGGTTGATACTCCAATCAAACCCCCAGCATGTTACACCTTGTAGAAAGCAGGCACATTATTTGTTGTTTGGCAGGTTTGCTGGATGGAAGAAATGAACTGTTTTAGCCTACTTCTCATAGTTCTACTGCACAGATTGTCCAAAGCCACAGGTTTAAATTTGACTTTTGCCTTACTTTTCTGTGAAGCTGAAATCATGTGTGAAGGCTGCTGAACATGCTGATTCTTATCAAATAGCTCTATATAACAGGGCTGGCTATCTTTTTGTATATCTTACAAACTCACAGAGGTTTTGACACGTGGCCAAGGATGACTTAAACATCTTTTTAATTATCCTCCCATCAAGATCTTTAAGTATAGATTATTTCATTTTTAGTTGTTTTTCTTCTTTTTCAAAATATTAAGTCCCTTTTTATGTCCTGTGTTCATCCTCTTCTTCTCCTCCTCCTCCCCCTCCCCCTTCTTCTTCTTTCCTATTCCAAATGCCCCTTCAATCTGAATCTTGTAGAAGGTGGGCAGGCAAAATGTTGAGAGAGAAGGCAGGAGATGAGTGAATATTATTTAAATACAACAGTGATGTTTGTCTTTCCTTGCATTTCAACTACATTTTTTTCACTTTTTTCTTTTTGTTTTCTTTCCTTTTTTTTTTTTTTTTGTTTAAATAAACATTATTTCAGAACAGTTTTGGATTGACAGAATTAACATGAAGGTTGAGAATTTCTGTATACCCCACTCTTTGTTTCCCTTAAATATACTATATCAGTATGAAATATTTATCATAATTAATTAACCAAAAGTGATAAGTTATTACTAAGTAGACAGTTTATTCATATTTTTCCCTTTTACCTAATGTCTTCTTTCTATCCCAGGATCCAATCCAACAGATCATATCATATTTAATTTTCATGTCTCCTGAGGTTCCCCTTGGCTGCAAGTTTCTGACTTTGTTTTTGATGACCTTGATAGTTTTGAGGCATACTACTCAGATATTTTGTAGACTGACTTCCCCTACATGTAAAGATTGATTTTACAGTGGGGAAACCTGACAAACATACCTCACATCAGATGAACAAGGTCAACATCAACAGTTATAAGTCTTGGTGGTGGTACGTACTCTTTATATGATATAATGGGAATGGCACTTTATGTTTGTGGTTTTCTTTCCCAAAACTCTTTATCCCAACCTAGTCATGAGGAAAATATCAGAGAAATGCTAATTAAAAGACTTTCTATAAAATTCTTGAACAGCATACCTCAAAACTATCAAGGTTCTCAAAAACCAACTAGGGGCACCTGGTGACTCAGTGGGTTAAGCCTCTGCCTTTGGCTCAGGTCATGATCTCAGGGTCCTGGGATGGAGTCCCACATCAGGCTCCCTGCTTAGCAGGGAGCCTGCTTCCCCCTCTCAGTCTGCCTTCTGCTCTGCCTACTTGTGATTTATCTCTCTGTCAAATAAATAAATCAATCTTTAAAAAAGATTTATTAACTAATTATTAGTTAACTAATACTAGTTATTAGTTAACTAATTAACTAACTAAATAAATAGATAAAGGAAGGAAAAGAGACAAATCTCCTTGACAGAAGAACTTTAAATAATTTATGTAGATATTTCATCTTTACTATGAAATCATGAATATTTATTTTGCTCTTTTGGTTAAAGTCCAATACTACTGTGCTTATTTTATTACTTACATTCTTGCAATTTGAACTCTTTTAGTTGACTCTTGTAAACCTTTGACATATCCCCATCATTGTGGGTGGTGGGGTTTTTTGTTTTGTTTTGTTTTGTTTTTTGAGAGGAGTACTTACTACTCCAAAAACATTTTTAATTGTAGTGAAGTACACAAAACATACAATATATATACCATCTTAACCACTTTTAAGTATGTGGTTCAGTAGAGTTAAGTATATTCATGTTGTTGTGCAACCAAGCTCCAGAACTTTTCATTTTGCAAAACTGAAACGCTATACCCCTTAAGCAACTACTCCCTCTTTCTTCTCTGTCCAGCCCCTGGAAGCCACAATTCTAGTTTCTGCTTCTGTGAATTTGACTATTCTACATACCATAGATATCATATTGGTGGTATCATACAGTATTTGTTTTTTTGTGACTGGTTTCTTTCACTTAGCATAATATCCTCGTGGTTCAGCTATGTGTCAGAATTTTCTCCCTTGTGAAGGCTGCAGAATATTCCATTGTGTGTATATACCACATTTTGTTTATCTGTCATGGGACATATGGGTTACTTCCACCTTGTGACTATTGTGAATAATGCTGCTGTGAACATGAGCAGCATTTTCTTCCAGACCCAACTTTCAATTATTTTGGACATATAACCAAAGTAGAATTGTTTGATCATATGATAATTGTATTTCTGTTTTTCTTTTTAGGAATTGCTATACTGTTTCCCATAGTCGCTATACCCTTTTACATATCTATCAGCAGTGTATGATAGTTGCAATAGTTGCAATTTCTGCACGTCTTGCCAAACTTGTTATTATCTCTCTCTCTCTCTCTCTCTGTCTCTCCTTTAATTTGATAGTAGCCATCCTAATAGATGTGAGATCTCATTGTGGTTTTGGTTTGCATTGTGCTGATGATTAGTGATATTGAGAATTGTTTCATATGGAGGAATGTCTATTTAAATCCTTTTCCCATTTTAAAATCAGTTTATTAGTTTTTTGTTCTTGACTAGTAAAATTTCTTTATATATTCTGGATATTAATCATTTATCACAAATATATGATTTGAAAACATTTTCTCCCTTTCCACAATAAACTTTTCACTCTATTGGTTGTATCCTTGGATGTACAGTAGTTTTAAATTTTGATAGTCTAATTTAACTATTTTTACTTTTGTTGCCCATGCTTTTGGTATCATATCCCAGAAATAATTGTCAAATCCAACATTATGTTTCTTCCTCCCTCTATTTTCGTCTAAGAGACTCACAATTTTAGCTTTTACATTTAGTTCTTTGACCTATTTTAAGTTAATTGTTGTGTATAGTGTAAGGTATTGACTCAACCGCATTTTTTTTTGCATGTGTACATCCAGTTTTCCAACATCACTTAGTAAAAAGACTGTCCTTGTCCCATTGAATGGCCTTGAGACCCATCAAAAATCATTTGACCATATATGGGAAGGTTTATTTCTAGAGCATTTTTTCTATTTCTTTGGTGATATGTTTGTCTTTATGGCAGTGCCATGTTATTTTGATAACTGTAGCTTGGTAAGTAAGTTTTGAAATCAAGAAGTGTGATAGCTCCAAGTTTATTCTTTTTCAAAATGTTTTGGCTGTTCTATATGAGTTTGACAATGGATTTTTCTATTTCTGCATAAAACACCATTGGTGTTTTGATAGGTCTTGCATTAAATCTGTAGATCACTTTGGATTATATTGACATCTCAACAATATTAAATCTTCCAATCCATAAACATGGGATGTCTTTCCATTTATTTGCTTCTTTCTTTAATTTATTTCAGCATTGTTTTGTAGTTTTCAGTGTACAAATCTTTTGTCTCCTTGGTTAAGTTTATAACTAAGAATTTTGTTCTTGGGGCACGTGGGTGGCTCAGTCAGTTGAAGGTCTGACTCTCGATTTTGGATCAGGTCCTGATCTCAGGGTCATAAGATCAAGTCCTCTGTTGGGCTCCATGCTGGGCATGAAGGCTGCTTAAGATTTCTCTCTTTCTTCCTCTCTCTGCCCCTCAACTCCCCCCAAAACATAAATGAAAATTTTTTTAAAGTAACTTTATTCTTGGGGCACCTGTGTGGCTCAGTCATTAAGCATCTGCCTTCAGCTCAAGTCATGATCCCAGGGTCCTGGAGTCAAGCCCCGAATTGTTCCCTGCTCAGTGGAAAGCCTGCTTCTTCATCTCCCATTCCCTCTGCTTGTGTTCCCTTTCTCACTGTGTCTCTCTCTGTCAAATAAATAAATAAAATATTTAAAAATAACTTTATTCTTCCTAATGCTATTATAAATTGAATTTTTTCTTCATTTCCTTTCGGATTGTTCATTGTTAGTGTTTAGAGATACACTGATTTCTGCATCTAATAACATTTAATTCTAATTTAACTCATGGTTTCAGGAAACAAGTATAGAATTTTAAGGCCTATTTTGAAGTATTTGTTTGCCTGAAGAGGAATCTATTACCTCAGTATTTTGATTTCAGTTCTTTCAGTTATGTATGTGACTCAGCAACTAATTTATTTAAATTGGTTCTTAACTTAAGGATTTTCCCTCTTACCATTCTGCTTTCATTTTCATGAGAGTGGATATGCTTATCCTTCTTGGTAATGGGAAAAAGAGAGACAGGATTAGTCTCATCAAGTGGGGACAGATTCCCTAATATAGTGATGGCATCACTGCTACTGGCAGAAAACCCTGTATCACGTGAGCCGATGAGAATATACTTACTTGCTAGGAATATGGTTTTGAGGTTAGAAAAATCTGGTTTCACTCTAACTCCGAGATTTACTAGCTGTGAAAACTTGCTAAATTCCTTACTATCATTAAAACTTAATATTATTATTATTTATTAAAATAGTGAAAATAGTAATATCTACCACTTAAAACTCTTATGTACATGAATCTAAGCACAAAAGCACAGGCATGTGGAAAACGATTAACCAATAAAAATCAATTAAATAAATAAAGTAATTAAATAATTAATTAATTACATACATAAATAAAAGTTTATTGCTATCATGCTTGTCACCTGATCAATTGTCAAGTAGTACAATAAATTTAATGTTTAACACCAGAGTTTTTCAACTTCACTATTACTGAATGAAGTAGAAAGAAATACTAGTTTCAACTGTAAAACACAACACTAATGATTTTTTTGTGAGGGTGGTAGAAAGGGTTTGCACCAGAAGGCATAACCAGATAGCCTTGTTTCCTAGTCTTATCTTTTTATTTAGAATTTGGTTGAGAAAGATCAGCTGTGGCAAGGGGGCTCAAAAAGGATAACACATGTTAACGGGGGCCAGAATATGATGTGTGGTACAGAATTCATAATCTATGATGATTAGAAATTCAGATACCAAATTTCACAAACTGGCTCCATTCCAACTCTCTTAAACGTGTGCCTGAATCCAACTAGCATCTTTAAAGAGAAAAGAACAGCAAAACTGTGAAATGTGCAGTTTAATGAACTTCCCAAATATAGGGCCTCAAAAAACCCAGCTCTGAATGAAATAAATAAATGTGCGCTAAATGAAATTCTATATTCCAACACTCTGAAAGCCACTTGTCCAGAAGTCCTCCTACAGCAAATATGCTTGGGATTTTCTTAGCAAATGTGTATCACTTCAGATGAAAATAGTTGAAATGGAAACAAGTGGGTAAAAAAGTAGAATTAGAGGAGTGAACAGATGGTATGTAAGTATAATGATGATCCAATTGCACCATATTATAAATGAGCTATCACAGAATCTCGAAGGAGCTTCTGGCCAAACATTTGAACATAATGGAGAAAAGCCCTACTTGTATCTCCCCTCTTTTTTTTTTTTTCTTTCTTTCACAATTTAAGAACATTGCAAACAAATGAAGCAACTTACCACAAAGTGTAACACAGGATACCTACTCACACAACCCATATCCCTCTAAACATCCTCTACTGGAAATTTAAAAAGACCAGGTGGCCCTTGGTTGGAATAAGATGTCTAAAACTGTTTCTATGGAACTTACAACACAAAATGCTGATTGCTGAAAGGGCCTTTAGAACAGCAAGAGACCACGGCACTTTCCCTTTCCTGGTCTCTCAGGCAAGCCATGCATTTCATTTCCCTCTGAGGTAGTATGGTTTTTTGGCGACTTTTCTAATTTCCTCAAATTGTTGATGGAAATTGCTTCAAACCACTTTGTTATCTCTCTCAGATGTTCTCACTGAAACTGAAATAGAGATGTCATCTGCAATCATTTAACAGTTTTTAAGAGCACTTCTGTGAGAACTTCAGGACATAGTTTTACATTCAGTTCAAGTCTTTTCAGCTAGGTGGAAACACTAGTGGAAATATTTGCAAGGGCCCAATGATTATTTTATTAGTTTGAACATCAATTAGTTTCAATTCTGTTCAGCAAATATTTCCAGAACACCTGCCGTCAGCTTAGACCTGAGTTACACAGATGGTTTGCACATTCTTGGGGAACACTGAAATTTCCATGCATGGAGGAATCTGTTGAGCCTAAACAGTTCACATGAGCAAGTGTCAAAGGAAGATATTAACACTTATTTACAGCTGAATCCTTATTTATAGAAATTGGCGCAAATACCCATAATATTAAATGATGGATTTTGAGAATTACTGTAAAAAATGGTTTCTCCACTTTAACATTACTAAACTCATGGTTCAGTTTTTTGTTGGTGCTGGCGGAGGGAACTGTTCTGTACATTGGAGGATATTTATTAGCATTATTGAACTTCACTCAGTAGATGCAAATAATACCAACTCACCCTGGAACCAACCAAAATTGTCTCCAGAATTTTCTAGATGTCTCCTGAGAGGCAAAATCATCCCTGGTTGAGATGCTGCTGTAAAAGATGTATCCTTTGCCCATAAAGAGTTTCTATTCTGTGGGGGAAGGAAATAGTACATATAGTAAGTGGTTAAGTCAATAAGAGTATTAAGATGATTCGGTGCTGACTGAGACAGACCAAGCATACTATAGAACCTGAGACTAAGTCCTTAAGTCAACTAATTTGGCTTCTTACTTGGAGGAGTTCTGATCACACCACTTCTCAGAAGTGTCATGCTATAAATAAGTTTTCCCTCTCATAAAATTCTAATCAGTTGCTTTCAATATTACCCACTCACTAATGATTACCTTTCAGATGGTAGTGAGTAATTTAGAGGAACTATGGTACTAAGGTTTCTAGCCAAATTTTCTCTTTGTTGTATGATGGCTCATTCTCGATTTTCTGCCTATGTTATTTTTTCCTAAAAAGTCTAAATTGAGAATCTAAGTAAAGTACATTGGAGGTAGTATGTACAGTATCCCTTCTTTGATTGGAAAATATAGGGGTCCAATGACTAATATTAAATGAAATATCCTATGGAGTCTAGAGTTTACTCCAAGATAATAGTGAGTAACCACTGACATCACTGACTTTCTATCCTCAGGATTATGAATAATTCAGCCATTAAACATTTAATCAGGATTTGTCCTGGAAGACATTGTCCTTCTGATCCTTCTTATATTTCAAGGGCAGTGTTGCTCTTGTGAAAGATGGAGACTATAAGATACCCAGTTCCTTGTCTCCCTAGAAAGAAGGGCATATGATGCAATCCTGAATTTTGGAAAGGAAAGCTGCAAGAGATATTGGATATAAGTTTCCTAGGAAAATTTTGACTCCATGATGGAACAAAAACAAAAAATCAAAAATAACTTGTTAGAAGTAACTCACTCTCCTTCTCCTTGGTCATGATTGTGTGAGGATCCAATATTTGGAGCTGTAGCAGTCATCTTAGGATGATAAGGGGACAGGCAGAGAGTAACAGCAACACTTGATGAATGGCAAAAATAAAAAATAAACAGCCCAGCATCCCTGGTGACATAACTGAGTGGCTGAATGATTTAATCCTGTATTTGCCTGCCATCATACTTCTTGTTAGAGAAGAATGTAGATGCATTTATAGGAAAAGCTTTTATTAGCAATAGAGTCTGTGAATTGTAGCTAAAGTTTTTCAGGTAATATTTCTACTATATTGAAGACACACTGTGGGTGAAATTAAAAACAAACAAACAAGCAAAAAAAAAAAGACAAATCACGTCTTCAAGAATTGTATTTTGACATCATTAGATCATTCTAGAATTAATGATTATGTATTCAGAATGACCCTCAACTTAGAGAGGACACAGATAACACAGTATTTTTGTCAACTTGATCTTATTATATCTATTATGGGTTGAATTGTGTCCCCTCAAGTTCACATGTTCAAGTCCTAAAACCCAGTCCGAACGTGACCTTGTTTGGGGATAAGGTCCTTTCAGAAGTAATCAAGTTAAAGGGAAATCACTGGAGTGGGCCCTAGTACAATGTGACTGATGTCCTTATACAAAAGGGAAATTTGGACTCAGCAACACCCAAGGAGGGAAGATACTGTGAAGAGACATAGAGAAAAGATAGCTGTCTACAGGCCAACAAGAGAGATCTGGAACAGATCCTTCCCTTAAAACCCTCAGAAGGAAACAACTCTGCTGGCACTTTGATTTTAGACTTCTACTTTCTGGAGGTGTGAGACAATAAGTGCATGCTATTCGAGGCACGTTATTTGTGTTATAGCAACCCTAGCAAACTAATACAATGTCTCAAACTGAACTCACATGCTCTCTAAAACCTGCTCTTTCACTGTCTTTCCATCCTACTTTCCATCCTACTCCTTCCAACTCCATTCTTCCCAAACTCTGGCAGAAAACCTTGGCATCATCTTTGACTACTTCTCTCCCACTTCACATCCAATCAGTTGGCATACTCTTTTGGCGCTGCATTCAAAGTTATTCAAGTTTCTTTTTTTCTCACTGTCTCCACAGTCACTACCCTAGTCAACATCATGTTGTCTTCCTATTTGATTATAGCAAAAGCTGTAGAGCTGGTCACTTTGACCACATTGCAGTCTCTTTCTGTCTCTTTCTTTGTTAAAATACAAGATGGGTCATGTCATAATCCTGTTCAGAATCTCCAATGCCTTCCATATGACTCAAGTGAAAACCAAAAGTTACTGACAATGCCCTGTGACCTCTCTTACTTTTTTCTTATTATGCTTTCCTTTGGCTAAGGCCATGCTGGTGTGCTGGTTGTTGTTCTTTGAGCTTCCAGGCTTTCTTTTTTGAACTTGCAGTTTTCCTGCTTGAGTAATTATTTCTCCCAGATTTTGCTTAACTCACTCTTACCTCCTTCAGATAAGTCATTTGGGAAAAATCTCATTTTTTAAAATGAGATCTTTCCTGACTACATGTTTAAATATGTAATTGCTCCCTTCTCCCAAGCCTATATAGAACTCACACCCCTCTGGGGCGCCTGGGTGGCTCAGTGGGTTAAAGCTTCTGTCTTTGGCTCAGGTCATGATCTCAGGGTCCTGGGATGGAGTCCCACATCAGGCTCCCTGCTTAGCAGGGAGCCTGCTTCCCCCTCTCAGTCTGCCTTCTGCTCTGCCTACTTGTGATGTCATGATCCCAGGGTCCTAGGATCGAGGCCCACATTGGGCTCTCTGCTCAGTGGGGAGCCTGCCTCTCTGCCTACTTGTGATCTCTGTCTGTCAAATAAATAAAATCTTAAAAAAAAAAAGAAAAAGGAACTCACACCCCTCCTGAATTATCATTTGTTCCAATGGTATTTGTTGCCATCTATTGTATAATCTAATTTTTCTCATTTTTAAGAAAAATCAATGTCTGTCTCTTATTATAATACAGTGTTTATGAAAGCGGGGCTTTTTGTCTACTTCATTTATTGCTTTGTCTCTAGTGCCTACAGCAATTTTAAGAAATACAGATGCTTAAAAACTATTTCCACGATAAACACATGAGTGAACAAGAACTCACTTTACCACCATTTATTACAATACTAGGAGTTCCAGGAAGTTCAGCATCATCAAGAAATTCTTATGCTTTGTAGCATGTTACTCTTAGCTTTAAAAATTAAACTTCCTTGCAGGATATGTAAAATGTTTTAGTGCCATGAAATAAGTAATTAAGTGCTTACTATGTAAATCTCTGTCATATAAACTCCCAGCACCACATTTAAGGCATATTAGGGGTTGAGAAAAGTTTTGTTTAGGGAGTGAAATCAAAAGTACTGTGCTTTATTATCTTAAATATCATACTCCTGGACTCTCTGAGTGACTGAGATAAGTGAACCTTATTATTCTTACTGTTTTTCCTCTTTATTCAGAGCTTGTTCCCAGGACCATGGTTTTTAGAGTTATCTGAGTAGAAAGCTACATTAGTAAATAGTTTCCAATCTTTCCTGATGCAAATAACAGACCTAACTTTTGTTGTTACATAGTTATAATCTTACTGGGGGAGGTAACATAAAATAAATCTGTTTCTACTTTAGATTCTTCCAATCCCTCTGAACATGAATAAGAATATCTTCCTTTGATTTTTAGCAAATACATTATATAGAAATATTTAGTATATCAGCTGTAAACATCTTCTACAAAAGCAGCATAAGTACCTTTTTTCATTGGTCTTATGCTTGATAAAGATTTAGATTCTGTGATTTTAAGCCCTGTCATTTACCTGTAATCATCCCTTAGAGGGGATTTCCTGGGGAATTCTGAGGATGGTTAAGAGCTCAGGTTAATTTACACTCAAACCTTCAAGCACACAGGTATTTTAAAAATTTTACTTATTTTTTTAAAGAACTTCCAGGGTCAGAAAATTTACAAGGGCATACCTTAAAACCTGAGTTTAAATCATGCCTTTAAAAAAATCTATATCTAGCTTAAGTCATTCTTGATAAAGATATATTTTGTTGTTGTTCTATTCTTAGTGGACATGGGTGGGCAATGTCATAAGGAGAAAAAAACATACTTCGAGGTTATACACAAAACACAAAAGCAAACTTGTAAACTATAGGCTTCTGACAAATGATACCCATAGAAATTCTTGCCAAAAATTCTGTAGTGAAAAATACTGCAACTCTTTTTGGAGTAAATCTATATAGAACCATAAAGGGGAGATCTTTGAGAATGTTTCTCCTCTCTAATACACAATTTCAAGACCACACCTTTTGTGTGATAATTAGTAATGCAGAGGCAATAGTTTCCCTTAATTCTTTCTTCAGGCTGTTGCCAAACAAGTCATCTTCAAGCATAGTTACTCTAAAACCTTCAGTAGCTCCTTGTTGCTTTTATAATACAATCCAAACTTCGTAGTTTGGCATTCCTGACCATCTTAGCTCAGATCCCCTAGAAATGAGTTCTTGTGCAAGTAAATGATTAATGAGTTGTTCTTAGCAGAACCCATTAAGGAAGAGAGAAGCAGAGGGCCAAAGGAAGAACCTAAGCACAGAGGAGCTTTCAGCTGACATCTAGACTTCACCTGATCCCAGGGGAACTCTGGAGTATGAATCCTGTAGGAGTTTTTTCATCTTGAGGGCAAGGAGATTACCTTTTGTTCCTTTGTCTCAGGGACTGCTGCCCAACATGGATGAAGCAGGTAGCATGCATCTCCAGCTCAGGCAGCTCCCTTCAGCCATTGATGGTTTGCAGGGAATGCTATGGCTATGAGCCTTTACTGCCAACATTCATGACAGTTGGGGGATAGGTGCACCAGCCCAGTAATGGGACCCTGGGTGAGGACTCCCAGCAACTAGTGCATAGTATACTGTGACCTAGCTTCAGTCTTTTATATCACTCTCCCCTTTCTATTTCCCTCTGCTGCTTCCTGTAAACATTTATTCCCCCTTCCTCTTCCTTTATAAATATTAGGCTTTAAGGATCTACAGCTTCTTTAACCTACTCTTCAGGGACCTGGATGATGGACCTCTCAACAGCTGATAAACCAGGAGAGCATTTACAACAGTATGTGTGCATCAGATTGGATCCTGAGAGCTGCATGCCTGATAACCACTCCCATCTCCCTCCTTCCTTGTGGGCAAGACCCCCACACCATTACAGAGGCTAGGAAAGCTGGAGACTCCCTTTCTCAGGCTCCCCTGTTGCCATAGCATGGGTGCATGACCTAGTCCTGATCACGTGAGTTACAGAGCTGCCTGAGGACTGGTGGGAGAAGATACTCTCACCCCTCCTGCTGTTCTTGTACAACATAGTGTGAAGATATGATGCATGAAACTGCTTCAGACCTTTCACAATTCCAAGACAAAGATCACAGAATCCATCTGCAGCCCTGCTGTCATTGAGTCTCTGGATTAACTCTGGGGTCTGCCATGGATTTTCTTTCCTTTTTTTTTTTTTTTTT
>ML105089.1:21847-50189 GCA_003697995.1 Taxidea taxus jeffersonii | reverse complement strand
TCTGTCAGTTGTCTTTTGGTTTTGTTGACTGTTTCCTTTGCTGTGCAAAAGCTTTTGATCTTGATGAAGTCCCAATAGTTCATTTTTTCCCTTGCTTCCCTTGCCTTTGGCGTTGTTCCTAGGAAGAAGTTGCTGCGGCTGAGGTCGAAGAGGTTGCTGCCTGTGTTCTCCTCAAGGATTTTGATGGATTCCTTTCTCACATTGAGGTCCTTCATCCATTTTGAGTCTATTTTCGTGTGTGGTGTAAGGAAATGGTCCAATTTCATTTTTCTGCATGTGGCTGTCCAATTTTCCCAACACCATTTGTTGAAGAGGCTGTCTTTTTTCCATTGGATATTCTTTCCTGCTTTGTCGAAGATTAGTTGACCATAGAGTTGAGGGTCTATTTCTGGGCTCTCTATTCTGTTCCATTGATCTATGTGTCTGTTTTTGTGCCAGTACCATACTGTCTTGATGATGAAAGCTTTGTAGTAGAGCTTGAAGTCGGGAATTGTGATGCCACCAACTTTGGCTTTCTTTTTCAATATTCCTTTGGCTATTCGAGGTCTTTTCTGGTTCCATATAAATTTTAGGATTATTTGTTCCATTTCTTTGAAAAAATTGGATGGGATTTTGATATGCATTGCATTAAATGTGTAGATAGCTTTAGGTAGCAGACATTTCACAATATTTATTCTTCCAATCCATGAGCATGGAACATTTTTCCATTTCTTTGTGTCTTCCTCAATTTCTTTCATGAGTACTTTATAGTTCTCTGAGTATAGATTCTTTGCCTCTTTGGTTAGGTTTATTCCTAGGTATCTTATGGTTTTGGGTGTAATTGTAAATGGGATTGACTCCTTAATTTCTCTTTCTTCTGTCTTGTTGTTGGTGTAAAGAAATGCAACTGATTTCTGTGCATTGATTTTATATCCTGACACTTTACTGAATTCCTGTACAAGCTCTAGCCATTTTGGAGTGGAGCCTTTTGGGTTTTCCACATATAGTATCATATCATCTGCAAAGAGTGATAGTTTGACTTCTTCTTTGCTGATTTGGATGCCCTTAATTTCTTTTTGTTGTCTGATTGCTGAGGCTAGGACTTCTAGTACTATGTTGAATAGCAGTGGTGATAGTGGACATCCCTGCCGTGTTCCTGACCTTAACGGAAAAGCTCTCAGTTTTTCTCCATTGAGAATGATACTTGCCGTGGGTTTTTCATAGATGGCTTTGATAATATTGAGGTATGTGCCTTCTATCCCTACACTTTGAAGAGTTTTGATTAGGAAGGGATGTTGCACTTTGTCAAATGCTTTTTCAGCATCTATTGAGAGTATCATATGGTTCTTGTTCTTTCTTTTGTTAATGTATTGTATCACATTGATTGATTTGCGGATGTTGAACCAACCCTGCTGCCCTGGAATAAATCCCACTTGGTCGTGGTGAATAATCCTTTTAATGTACTGTTGGATCCTATTGGCTAGTATTTTGGTGAGAATTTTCGCATCTGTGTTCATCAAGGATATTGGTCTGTAATTCTCTTTTTTGATGGGATCCTTGTCTGGTTTGGGGATCGAGGTGATGCTGGCCTCATAAAATGAGTTTGGAAGTTTTCCTTCCATTTCTATTTTTTGGAACAGTTTCAGGAGAATAGGAATTAATTCTTCTTTAAATGTTTGGTAGAATTCCCCTGGGAAGCCATCTGGCCCTGGGCTTTTGTTTGTTTGGAGATTTTGGATGACTGTTTCAATCTCCTTACTGATTATGGGCCTATTCAGGTTTTCTATTTCTTCCTGGTTCAGTTTTGGCAGTTTATATGTCTCTAGGAAAGCATCAGACAAAGATCTGTACCTCTAGCTTATGGCTAAACCCTCCAAAAGCACTTTGTTTTTATTTTTAAAATAAGTTTTCAAAAGTGATTTGGATCTCAACTCATTCCAATTTTCCAGTGACTTCATATCATCATTCTCTTTTCCTTCCTGAACTAGAGACTCCCCCACCCTACTGATTCTTTCCCTTCAGCAAATACATTTGTTTAAACCTTCCCCATCCTAGAAAAAATGAGAACACTCCTTAGAGTCTCTTGACCCCATATCTACTTTATTTGCACAATTTCTTATTCCCCTTTCACATTAATATTTTAAAGCCCTGTCATGCAAATAAAAATTCTCTTATCAATGTTTCTAACCAGTGTGTAGATGCAAATCCAATGGTATCTCTGCATTTTCCTTCTTTCTGGGTATTTTATGACTATGTTACTGAAACTATACCCTCTTTCTTGAAACAAATCTCACTTGGCTTCTGTCTGAAACTTTCTTTTTCCAATCCATATGGCTAATGCTTTATGAACAGCTTGTGTTTGATTGATATTTAAATATAAATGTTTCTAAGGGTTACCTTTACACTTCAACTTCTGACTCTGCATACTTTCCCTAGGTGAACTATTATTTCTCATGCCTTCACCTATTATAAGTAAGCTTTGAATTCCAACAAAGTCTATCCTCAAGTCCATATATCCAGCTGCCTTATGGACTTCTTTCTCCATTTTAGTATTTCAGAACTACCTCAAACTCATTTTATCTAAATCTTAACTCATCAAATTATTCTAGACTTGAAAACAGACAAGATTACCGGACATTCTTTCAGCAGAGCGCTAGTCTTGAGTTTTCTCTTTCCAGGGCTATTTTACTGCTCTGTCCGGGTAGGGGTTACCTCACAAATTTATGTTGAGTAGAGATGCAAGTACTTTATTTTTGTGTAACCAATAATCTCAGAGATGAGAGTTTATGCTGTCGCTACTTGGTAGCTAGTGTTGTAGCTAACTCAGGTTGTATGTTCATAACTAACTTCTCAAATACTCTTTGGATCAGTTCAAACACATTACTGGAATTCTTATTAATTGATGAATTGAATAAAATCTTTGAACATGTTAGTCTTATCTTAACACATGAGTCATTATTTTCCTTTTTGAAAATTATACTTTAAAATATTTGCTTTCCAACTTGCTGCTGCTACTGTATTTTGTTCTTAGTAAAAGGACATTAATACTCACTTAGTTGTTTAAGAAGAAACCATGAAATTTCCCTATGTTTTTTTCTTTTCCTCCCCCTTCTTCCCAAACACAAGTCTGATTGGTCCTCAGTTTAGCCACTGGGCATATTAAATATCTCAACGTGACACTTGTCCCCTCCAATCCTAGTATGCTTGTCTTATTTCTGATTGTCCCATTTCTCCTCAGTCTTTTGTGGTATGCTTCTAAGTGATTTTCCTTTCTCCATTGGTTTCCGATTCCATCCATCTCCCATATTTCTGCCAGAATGATCTAAAAGATAAATCTAATCATATAACTTCTTTCGTAAATTTTTAAGTGGCTCCTTATCTTTCTAGATTAAATCTAATCTTTAAACAACATTGATGACTTTGGTTTCATATCTAATTTCCATTTATCTTTCCTAGTCTTAATTTTGATCTACCACATATTCCTTTTCTCCCATGTGGCACAAGGTGTAGTTTCTGAAGATACTATAATATTCTGTTTCTCTCTGTTTGAACATATCTATCTCTCTACCTAGTATATTAGTGTCCTACTGCTGCTGCTTCTACTTCTCCACACTATTCTTCCCCTGATGGACCTTTCCTCATATGTCCAGATTCAGCTAGACATATCCTCTGAGAAGTTCATTTTCCTATGTCCCTGTGGCATTTAATGAAATTCAGTAAAAGTAATTGTTGATTTTCCTTGTCATGTCTTTTGCTAACCTGTGAGCATTCCAGCTCAATCTGTATAACATTCCTCTTGTCAGTGAGTTTCTAAGAAGGCAAGCAAAATCTAAGGGTGGCAAGAGGGTATTGGCACTTAGTACAAAGGCTTAGGGCACATAGTTAATGATGGTCAGTTTCAAGTACACTTTGCGAGGCTTGCTCTGATCCATATCTAGAGCCCAAACTCTTGCATGCTCAGGGCAGTGTGTTCTGATGAAAAGAGCACTGGTTTGGGAGTCAGGAGATCTGCATTATAACTGACTAGTTATGTGATCTTGCTAAGTAATTTTTTCCTCATCTAGTCTATATGATTAAAAGATTGACATGAGGTAATAGCTCTGAAAGTGCTATCATGAGAGGCCTCTTCTACCTGAAGGGCTAGGTAGGGTGTTGTGAAGGCAGACAGGGCCTCCGCTCAGCACATTTCCAGGAACCATGTTTGCACTGCAGGCCACTTGCATGTTGACACCTGAAGCCGTGTGGCTCAACAGTCTTGGATATAGCTTTGGAAATCCACCAAAACATTTGAAATGTAACCCAGAAAATGGATATTATGCAATGCAGATAGAGATGATCCTTCTACCTTCCACAGCTCCAAAGCAGAATAGGGCAGTATAAGTAAAGGGAAGGCCAAGGAAGAGGAAAGATGCACACACAGGTGCAATGGCAAATACAAATTTAAAATAAGAGGCTTAATTTTCCCTGTCCTAGAAAAGGCTACCCCCTCCTTTTCTGGAAGTGTGTTTCTTTAGAAAACTTCTAAGATCTTTGTCTCTTTGAAATATGTATAATTTTTTTATTTTTTTATTATTTTAAAAATTTTTAAAAAATTTTTAAATTTTTTAAATTTTTTATTTTTTTTAAAAAAATGTGTATAAATCTTTTTAAAACACAAAATAAGCCTCTTGCCACCTTTACCATCCTGGAAAGTCTTTTTCAAGGGTTATAGAAGCCATTGCTTTGAAATGTAATCATCAAAGTCCCTCGTGCCCCCACGAAAGGGTAGGAGTCTAACTTAGGTGCCTGGCTCACACTGGCAAAACCACCTCTGTCATGAAGATATGAGAAGTCTTACTATTCCTTTGAATAAAGGCAATTAGTTCCTTTGGATAAAGGCAATTAGCTAATACAGTTGGCCATGCCAGTTCCAGGGTGCATTTAGAATGAACTGTGTGTGACAAATGGTCTTGCAGTGTTCTCTTCCTTGAGGAACCGTCATTGTATGCATATAAGGGGTTTTATCTGCCTGCTTATAGAAGAGGGTGGGATTTCCTTCTGCCTCTGGAATCTCTTTAGTGGATGGCCTCTGACACATCATATTAAAAAAGGAAACTCTTTTCTTTTTCTTATACTTTTCTGGAGAGGTTTTCTGTGATGGCAGAAGATTTTGTATTTAGAACTTTTTTTTTTTTTTTAAAGTAGGCTCCACGCTGGGTGTGGAGAGCAGGGCTTGAACTCATGACCGTAAGATTGAGAACTGAGCCAAGATCAAGAGTCAGATGCTTAGCCAACTGAACCACCCAGGTGCCCCAGAAGATTTTGTGTTTAATTATATTTCCCCAAAAGATGCAAAATAACCTTGGTAAGAATTGCAAGTGAGGCAGAAAAATAATCGTCACATTTTCATGATATCTTCTTGCCTTCCCCTCTCCCTTCCCCCTTCTCTCCCTAAACCTTCTATCTGATAGTCTCTCTTCAGAATTTATTTTGGTATAAAAATAACTGTGCCCAGTGTGATCATCTATAAAATGAAGAACAATAAAAAAGTTATATCATTGGATTAAATGATTTAATTTCCACATAGTGCCTGACATATAGTAAGCACTATATAGAAATATTTGTGGTTAATATTGTCATAAATATTAAATCTTAATAAAGTAAATCTTACAGCAAAGAGCAATTCTATAGCTACCTGGTTCATATAGGTTCCACTAAGTTCCAACTGATGGCTTTGAATTACCTGCCATTTGGGATCATCTAGGACTAGTTTTCTTCTTTATCCTATGTTCTACACTGCCTCCTTGCCTAATCCTGTCTCTTTCTTCCCACTGCCCCCAGCAGAGCTGCCTAGAAAATGCAACTCCCAGCTCTAGATATGATCACCTTGCAAATAGATTTTGTATATTAGTCTGTGATACCTCAGATCTGGCAAAGGAAACAAACAGTAACAACAACAACAAAAAACCATTGGGCCTGCTTCTTATAAATTTGATAAAGGTCAAACAATTTACATTTCAGCAACGGGGCACTAAGAGAAAGGGCTGTGCATCTGACATTTTTTAATATGGTGCAAACTATGAGGAATGATGAGGGTCATCCTTTCCTAGGATCTGGGAGGAAGATTAGGACTTCTTCTCCGGCAGAGACTAAATGAGAGAGTGGAGGGGACGAAAAGTGACAGCTGGGGGTGAGGTCCACTTTTAACAGAAGGTGCCCTTGTTTTAGTTGCAGAAAGGCACTCACCTTATGTAGATGAGTTGGAAAAAAAAAAGAACCCCCTCTTAGGAGATAAAGACCCTTGAGATTTTGGATGGTAAGCATAGCAGAGCTGAATTTCGATCCCCTTTGTCTCTTTGAGTGTCTTTGTGCAACATGAAGACTATACATCTGGACCCCATGGCTGTCTCGGGTCTATTACTCCTTCCCACCCATGCTCACACCGCTCTCACGCCTGGTGACAAGTTGTAGGTGAACATTGGCCCTTGCTACAAAGCTTTTGGAAGATCTTAATCCCCAGGAGATAATTTCAAACCATGGAGGAGGCAGAGAGGGCTTGTTTCCCAGCCCATCAGAGGAACTGCCCCAGCTTGATCTGCCTTTGATGGTAGTGAGTGAATTTCCCCCTTTCCTGTTTATCACATAGCCTTTCATCTTGGTAGTCCTGAGGTGCTTTCATAGGTATTCCCCTCTTCTTGTGATCTCTTAAAGGATGATAGAGGAGTGGATTGAGAGACATAATTCATAGCTTTGAGAAAAGATGATTAAACAAATGTATGGAACATCTGAAAGATTTGGAAACCACTGTGACCCCCTGTCTCAGCCAAACACTGTGTCAGTGAAGAAGCGATCTCTTAGTCTTCTAGGGAATCATAGAAGGGAAATCTGCAAAATCATTTTCTCATTTACTTGAGAGAATAAGTACATTTAATTTCTAAATTAATTTTATTGAATCTGATAAACCATCTTTTGCAAGACTCAATTATTTTATATTTCACTATGGAGGAAAAAAGAGACCTTGGCTGACATTGCCAATTGTTAAGACTCATCTTATCTCAGAGATATTAAAATGTGGGAAAATGCACACATTAGAATAAATGAGATACAGCATTTCTAACCACGATCTCTTGTGCTGTGATGAGATCCCATAACCCTGAAGGAAAATGGAATCTAGCTCCTTATCTGAAATACATAGCTCCTAGCAATACTTTCTCCCTGGCAATTCAGTTCCAATCTTTCTGTATATTGGCAGTTGGCCAAAGGTGGGGCAGGTGTGTGAGAGGAACTGGTGTCCTGGATATTGCCCAGAAAGGACCTGATAGGTCCTGCTCCCAGCCTGCGCCACTGGACATCTTGGCATTTTCTTGTGCAAGGCTGACACCTGCTGGACAAATAACACTTGAACAAAGCTTTGCATTTAGAGTAAATTAGGTTATTGGCAAAGTAAGCTAGCTGTGGAGCATATACTCCACATTTTCTATTTTAATTTGATAAGCCTACTGGTTAATTTCCTTTTCAAGTTCATACACTGTGGCTGATGATGTATTCCTGCCTTCTGATACTTATTTCTTTTGTGAGTGATTACGGTATACATATAATGTATATACCTGGGGAAGAAAGTAGTGAGTAAGAGAGAAAGAAGAGTGACTATGGCCCTAAAGTCACAGAGAATGAAAATTAAAAGAGTTAGAAGTATAAAGGTCTTTGTGATTCTGGACAAGTAACACTGCAAATTTAGGGTATTGGCCAAAAATAACTATTGGGCCAGGAGGTGCAGTAAATTAAGGGATTTGAAATGGAGAAACCTCTAAGCAAGACCCATTGATTTGATTCAAGAAGAATATCAATTTCTACTACCTTAGAAAAATAATTTAACTAATTAATTAATTAATTCCTGATGCCATCTTCTCTCTGGTACTAGGGAGTAGGTGCCTCATTGGTTTAAATAACAGATTTTTTGTCAAAACATTCAAAGTTATAAGGGATATCTCTGATACAGTTAATCCTCAAAACTCATACCGAAAGGAAAGACATTTTAGCTGCCATAACCACCTATGTGAGATTGCCTTGTCAGAGAAGGAGAGCTATGGACCTCAGACCCTCACTGTAGGAAGGAATTTAGAGCCTAAGGGAGCATGACTATGAGATACCTGGGGTCTTCCCCATGTGGCGATGTGGGCTGATTGGAATGTAGTAATGAGCGGGAGCGGGGGTGAAGTGTTTTATGGTTGGTTCTCACCTGTTAAAAAGCTATAGCAGTGCACTTCTCAAACTTCAATGTGCAAACAAATCACTTTAAGATCTTGATTAAAATTGTGATACCTTTAATCTGGAGTGGGGTCTGAGAGTCCACATTTCACAGAATCCCAAATGATGCTAATACTGCTGGCCTGCAGACTACAGTTTGCATATTAACGTTATACATTTCTAGAACACTAGAATAGGTCTCAGATGGTGGTTGCCAGACCAACAGCATCAGCATCACCTGGGAACTGGTTAGAAATGCAAATTTTTGGCCCTGTCTAAAGCTTCTCCGTCAGAAACTCTGGGACTTGGGGCCCAGACAGCTGCATTTTAACAAGCCCTCCAAGTGAGGCTAAAGTCTGAGAACCGCTGATCTAGAGAAGTATCTAACCAGCCATAATAGAATCATGTGAGGAGCTTAAAAACAAACAAACAAAAAATCAGACACTGATTTCCATGCCATATCAATGAAATCGGAATTACAGGTTGTGGGACCCTTCCTTGTGGGTATTAAAAAAAATCTTCCTGGACAATTATAACATGTAGCCAGGCTTGAGAATCACTGCTTGAGGGAGGGTGAGAGGGAAAGAGAAAGAAAGGAGAGAGACCCACTTAATTCTTTAGTCTTTGCCAGCAAAAGTCTGGTACAGGGTGGGGGGTGGGTGTCTGGACTGTTGGGCTAGCAGCTCTCTTCCTCCTCACTGTGGCTTTGCACCTGTAACCAAGATCCCAGCAGAACTAAGAGCCAGTGGGGAGAGGTGTCGGATGGCTGGTGGCCATAGGGGAAAGAGGCTGAGTATACTTGAGAGACTCGGCTTCTTCTCTTGTGGCAGGAACGCAGTAGCGAGGAAGGCAGGAGTTGAGATGCAGCTCTGTGTCCAATGACAGGTGACACATATGCAAACAATATTGCAAATCATCACAGCTTCTCTTGTGGCAAGGATCTGAGAGCTTTCCCAAGAGAGTTCAGCACTTGATGACAGTACTGTCTAGAGTCCCAGACAAGAGGGGTCTTGAGTTTTTGAGAGTCCACAGGATGAAGAGTTGGTGGACCAACAGGATGTGCCCACCTCATCCTGCACTGCCCCTTCTAGAATATGCTCTGGTTCCATAGGATACCTGTATATGCTGTTCAGATGCCCCCGAGTCTGCTCCAGGGAATTGCACTGGTTTTGCCTGTTGTCCATTGTCTTAAAGGGTCAACCTCTCTACTAATGTATGCACCCCCAGGAACAAGTGATGACCAAGAGATGGTTATTTGTGTGGGTAGTGGTTATGTGGCTTTTGAATCTGTAGGCCAGGTGCTCACACATCTATGTGTGAAATCCCTTAAGGTTTAGGACAGATCTGGGCATGGGAAGAGAAGGGGATAGGCCAGAGCTGGGGAGTGGCTCTGCCCACACTGCCATGTTCTAGCACAGAAGTCCTAAGAATCTGAGAATATTAACTTTGAACCTGGACCTCCAGGTCTTTATGGTTACAAATTTATTAAGGTAGAAGAGAGCATATTTTATTTACTAGTGTTTAGCTTAGTGTATAACCAGCCTCTATGTGTATTCTGGTGCAGATCCCACAAGTGATAGAGTCAGGTGTGCTTGATGAGGAACTTCAGTGAAGATCAGATCAGATGAGGAATTAGAAAAGCTCTGAAAACCTGGATGATCTTAAGAAATCAAGCCCATTTATCTTTCTTCTTCTCTATTAACTGGTTCCCAAAGTTTTTGGAATGTAATTCAAGAGTTGGTATATCTGGTGAGGACAGGGAGCCTGGATTCCCTTTGCTGAAAGGCAAGAATCCAGAACCCTTCTCTGCCAGCCTCTCTCTTGCCCCCAACTCACTTGCCTCCTCCAAGTCACAAGTGTCCTGTAGCTGCTGGGTTAGAGACTGGTGCAATGCTGATTGCTCTTGGCTCTGCTGGATGATGGACAGGTCCAATGACTTAACTGTCCTGCTTATGGGATTCTTCTGAAACAAGCTCTTTTTTGCTCTGCTCTTTCTTCTCCAGAAAGTCTCATCCTTGGCCAGATGGACTTCCTTATTGGTGGCCTGTAGACCCCACAGCTCTCTTTTTACCTGTGCAGGGTCTGTGCTCTGCTGTAAATCTGCTTTGGGCAGAGAATGCATGCAAGGGGTTGCCTCTGGTTTAGGATCCAGAGTTTGTGATGGTGCTTGCATTGTGGACATTCCCTGCTGTGTTTCCTCTCTGGGGCAAAGAGCACATGGTCTGGAAAAAGTGGGTAGCTTTGTATCCCTGATGAGTGGCACAGGATCTTCCTCTGAGCCCGGCCCAAACCCAGGATCTTGCTGGAAGACCATCTTCTCTCCTTTCACTCTGTCCATTACTTCCCACACCACTTGGTCCAGACTGTTCCTTTCGGGGATATTATGGGGTGGTGACAGCCGATCTCGGGGGCTTGTATACAGGCACATCTTGGAGATGGCTTTCCGGAGGCGGTCTCTGGGTGAGTGAGGTTCAGGTTCTGGAGCCAGAATCCTGATGGATGGCACATCAGTTGGATTGTAATTCCAGAACATGTGGGATGGTGTGAACTTTTGGACAGGTGTCTTAGACACATAGGAGTAGAGACAGAAGAAGGCATCAGCAGTGACAGCCAGTGTTTGCACCTGCTTAAACCTGCCTGGACACAAGGGTTGAAGATGGTGAATCTGGGGGTCATCAGCAAATTATTTCTTGTATCTCTTCCTTCAAAGCCTTCTTAAGGCTCAAAATTCAGAAGGAAGATGCCATTTTCCCCACCAGCGTTTTTCCCATTTAGATTTCTCACACTCAGGATTCCCTTTGTTGACTTTCTTGACTTCTTGACTCCCCATCTGAATAGATATTTTCCTTCAGTCCAAAAATTGATTCTATATGGGATGAGGAATTTTTCTATATCTTGATTTCACATATCCTTTCTGCTGTCAGTATGTTCTAAACAATGGCTTCAGTTACTGTTTGCTTAAGATGACTAAGATGACAAACATGACCAAAATAAAGGACAAAAGCAATCTCATTTTCTTAGACAGTAACAAAACTTTAGGGTTCTAGAATGCTTCAGAGTATTGGAATAATGACAATTACTAGCCAATAGACTAGGGTACAGAACTTTTGATGCCATTTTTTAAAAAAGTAAACATTATGCCCAACGTGGGGCACACACTTACGACTTTATCATTCTATTAGATGTTGCTTCACAAAGTGTGGTCACTAGCCCAGGCATTGGCACTAGTTGGGAACTTGTTATAAATGTAGAATCTCAGACTGTATCTCAAGCATTTTAACAATACCATTTGGTAATTCATATGGACATCCATGTTTGAAAAACACTGTGGTAAGCCATACATCTCTTAAACTGTAGGCTTCCAAAAGGCTTAAGAATTGTGTACCTCTTGCCTAGTCTGTTTTTCTAGAATTTAACACCTAATTATGTGCATAGCACATAAAATAAATTCAATCAATTATATTCTAATAGTGTGCATAAGAATCATCTAAGGTTGTGAAAATACTCTAACTCAAAATCTTTGTTGCAAAAGGAGCATGGTTTTACCAAACTTATTTTAAGTTGAATCTGATGCAAAGAATATGAAACAATACTGACAGAAACGCAATCATATTGGGGGTGTAGCAGAATATAATTTGAAACGTATTCTAATATATATAATCAAATAGAGTCTTTTATGCCTCATCCAGCTAGAGAAATCCTCTCATATCTTTCCCTGATGTGAAATCAGAACAACTTAAATAATTGTTTCCCTGGATGTGTTCTAAAGATTATACATAAGAATCCCGTGTGCTTGTTTAAAATAAATACTCCTGAACCTTTCCCTCTATGGAAAAAAAAGCCTATGGATTTGAATGTTTTATAAAGTCCCTGGACAATTTAACATATCTAACTTTGAGAACTTTGAGATTATTGCTCTAAAAGGAAATCATTTTAATACAGTGGCTGTAAAAAGGGAACATTCTACTGTTGCAACCAAGAAATATAAACAAGGATAAGACTTAAAGACACTGTTCTCATTTGATTCAGCTGAAGGAGAGAAAGCCTGTGAAAGCAATAGTGATATGAAGTCTCTTGACTATTTCTTTAAGAGGAAGAAGCAGACATCAAAGTTCTCCATCTTCACTGAAAAGGAGGCTGAGAAATAGACAAAGGGTGGAGTGAAACTGACTGAGAGAAAGCAGGGTCTGGAGCCACTGATCCCTGTTGTGAATGGCAGAGAAGTAGAGCAGATCCATGGGAACACTCACTAGCCAGCATGAGGCAAGGGTCCTCCATCTCTATCCTCTGCACCTGGGCCTTCAGGAAAAGCTGGAAATCAATGCCTCTGGCCTGAGAGGGGGTGGTGAAAAATCGGGCAGGAATCCGTGAAGTGTCCTTGTGGTCCTCTTGGGCAAAGCCCAGACTGAAGAGGATATCCTCTGCATCTTCTTGCACCTTGTCCAGAATCTCAGAGACGCTGAAAAGAGGGAGTTTGGTAAATAGGGACAACTTTGAGTTACAGGGTCATCCAGAGTATTTAATAAATGTGTTAGGAGACTGAGCTACCTTTCCGATCATTTCTCTACCTTCCATCCTGACTTTGAGAAAAACTTTCACTTCTGTGAACATACATTTTCTGTATGAAACATGGCAATTACAACCCAGCCTTGGTTTAAAAATTGGATTAGATTCTATCACAGTACTTGATTTTTAAAAAAATTTTATTTATTTATTTGAAAAGGGGGAGAGACAGAGCAAGTGAGAGCACGAGCGAGGGGAGAGGTGGTGGGAGAGCGAGAAGCAAATACCCTGGTGAGCAGGGAGTGGGTCACGGGGCTTGATCCAAGGACCCTGGCCTCAGCCAGAGGCAGACAATCGATTAACCAACTGAGCCACCCAGGCACCCCCACTGCAGTACTTTAAACACCATGACAGATGAATGAAAATGTGCTATGAGAAGGATTTAAAAAATCAAAAGCAGGGACGTCTGGGTGGCTCAGTTCGTTAGGCGGCTGCCTTCGGCTCAGGTCATGATCCCAGCGTCCTGGGATCGAGTCCCACATTGGGCTCCTTGCTCTGCGGGGGGCCTGCTTCTCCCTCTGCCTGCCACTCTGTCTGCCTGTGCTCTCTCTCTCTCTCTAACAAATAAATAAATAAAATCTTTAAAAAAAATAAAAAGCATACTAGAGTCCAAGAAATCTTGTGGTTATGTTATTAATCAATCCTTTCCCACCTGTACACACTATGGTTTGGCTGGCTTTTGCCAAGAGCTTTGCAGCTTGCTCCCCAGCTTCTGGTTGTGTGGGACAACTAGGCAGGAAGTATGTAAGAAACACAGAACTCTATTCTTACCCTGAGGGTAAAAATTAACCAATGCAGGTATGTTCAAACCATGATTTTGAAAGGTAGACCCTTTCGTAGCACTATTTTCAGGATAGAAACCCTGCATTACAGAAGATGAAGTTCTCTGTCCATCTCTTGGAATGACACTCACATGTACCTACATCCAAATCTGTGTACCACCAAGCTGGGTGACACGAGAGCTCAGTAACTACCCATTCTACAGACATAAGTCATCGGGATGACAAGGATAAGACATAGAGTCAGTAATACTGTAATAACATGGTATGTGACAGATGGTGACTACCTTTACTGTGGTGAGCACAGCATAATGTATACAATTGTCGAATCACTATGTTGTACACCCAAAATGAGTATAACTTTGCATGTCAAGTGTACTTCGATAAAAACGTGCAGACATCAGGGTCTTATCTCCAGAGATTCTGACATAATTGAAGTGGGGTCTGGCCAGGGCTGTAGCTCCGTAAAGACAAATCACTACAGATAGTTCCATGGCTAATAAATCTGAGGATTGGTTCTCAGATTCAAACTTTGACACCAAATTCCAAATACTTTTTATTATATCACATTAGTTTTCATCACTTTCTGTCTTGTTTTAAAGTTATTTGTGTGTGCCTTTTGTTCACCCCTTTTGATTGTTGAGCTCCTGGGGGCAAGCACTTCGCTTCATCTTTTCTAATTCCACGTAGTTATGCCTGGCTTGCATTGGGGGATATGAGATTGCCCGAGTGAATTAATGTTTTATTGTTTCATTCAACCAACCAACAAATCAATACCTTCATTAATTGTTGACTGAGCACTTACTATAAGTCCAGGGACTGTGATGACCCCCATGCTACACCTCCTGTGGTACAAGGTCACCTTTATTTTACAGAGTATCCAGCTCTAAGCAGTAGATTCCTCCACATGCCTCAGTGTTCTTGAAGTAAATATGGCCATACTTCTCAAGTATGTGAGTGCATAAAACCTCCAGTAAGATATCCCAGAAAAAATGGGCAAGGTTCTTGGTTCCATTCTCTTGGACCTCTCCTCTTTCCCACCCTTACACTCCTGCCAGACCCAATACCTACCTTGAACTAGTCTTGTTGGTGCCACCCGTCATGCTGCTGGAGGCCAAGCTGCAGCCAAGATCGAGGAGTTGGCAGGGCCGGACTGGGTCCAGGAAACTCCTGCAGGGATCAGAGTTGATGTCATTGTAAGCTTTTAAGTGGTCTGCACCCTGGATCCAAGACATGTTCTTCTGGGCATATTTACTCCCTGCTGGGTACCTTCTATCATCTACTGGGAAAACTCAGTCTAGGGCCTCATTCCTGGTTGGAAAATCTCACTCTCTCTTGTGACTCTTGGGCTCTTTATTTTTCATCTCCTTGTCTCTGCCATCTACACCAGTTCAGTAGCTCCTGAAGAAGACATCATTCAGTCTGGGGGAACCTAACACTTACCTGGAGAAGACTCTGCCGTCGGTGGCCAACAGTGTGGCTGGACAAGGAACAGAAAGGCAAAGAGAAAGTTAGGAAGGAAAATGGAAATCACCTAAGCTACCTCTCTGAAATTAACACTCAGTCCTCTTCACTCCCCTCTGCCACTACTACAGGCTAGCTGAACCCCATGAACTCTGCTCTTTGTGGGGTATCTAAAGTTCATCAAACATAGATCAGGAAGGGGGGCAGATATGGCAGGGAGAAAGTGGTCCGGAGCCTTTGAATTATATACCATGACTGATGTTGAGGCAAGAGTTTCTCTGTTCTGAGGAAGAGAACATCATTCAGCCCTTCAGTCTAGTGTTCCTGCCCCACATCATGAGTCTCCACAGGGCGCAGGAGACTGGTAGGTTGTCACATCTCCATCCATTATTCAAGTTCTTCTCTCCTTCAGTGTGGTCTCCTGCTTATATCCACTGTCTAGGCTGCTTTGGGTTTCCTATATAGGCAACAGTTTTTTATTTTTTATTTTATTTGTAAGAGAGAGTGAGCACAGGAAGACAGAGTGGCAGGCAGAGGGAGAAGCAGGCTCCCTGTTGAGCAAGGAGCCCGATGCGGGACTCCATCCCAGGATGCTGGGATCATGACCTGAGCTGAAGGCAGCTGCTTAACCAAGGGAGCCACCCAGGCATCCCTAGGCAACAGTTTTAAAGATGTCTGGGCAGCCAATGTTATGGTGATTTTATATGTTGTCTTTCCAGGGGACAGATAAGAGCCCTAATTTTGCACTGGTGGATGTCATGTCAGGCTGGTGAAGAAGTATTTCTGGGCACATGAAGCTATATGAGTTTTAATATTAGTTCATAATGAGACTGCTCTTTCCCTACAGGTAAGACCCCAGGGAATAGGTTGCTTCTTTCTACAGCTATTCCCTTTTCTTCTACCCTGAATTCATCTCTTATATATCTTCTTCCTTGATTCCAACATCAGAGGGCTGTGCCACTTACCTTCTGCTCCTAGGGTCAAGTCATCTTCAAAGCTGGTTCCATGGCTGAGGCACCCTGTTAAATAAGGCCAAAGTCACAGAAAATAGGCTTGCACACACACACACACACACACACACACACACACACACACACCTGTACAGATGAACATCTGTAACCACGTAATCATGTCAGACATCACATTTGCAAAATTTCCCCCAGCTCTACACATACTACCTCAAAAGTCACATTCATATTTTGATTTAGAAAGACATAAACAAAAAAGGAAAGACACAAACAATCACTTGTAATTAACCTATCCCCTATATCATATAATCATGTACACAATACTCTGTCAGATAGTGAGCACATGGGAGTATGTACTGTACTCACACACATCTTATAAAACTCTTTTCCCATAGCAGTGGTGGTTGTTAGCTGAGCAACCACTGACAGAAGATAATCTTTAGTGCTAGTTAGCCTGTCAGCTCTGAGCCAACATTTACTCCATCATTTGGATCTCCTGGATTGCCTTGTGACCGCTAGCATTCTTGTGCCTGCATATGCAAGTGCATGTACATAAACACACACACACACACACACACACACACACACACACACAGCCATGTCACTATCCTGGTAGAAGAACAGCAGGAGAAAGAACAGAGCCTGTACTCACCATTGTAGCTTGACTGTCCTGTTTCCTCAAAAAACCCTTCTTCAGAGTATCTGAGGACCAAAAACAATCTTATAGGTTAAAATCATACATTTTCCAAGGGGCTTTTCCTCAAATGTGTCCCATTAGTTCACATAATTTCCTAATGAGATTAAGCAGTATTTAATTGCTTTTAGGTTGAAGCAAACTAAGAGTAGTCCCTTTACAAGTTCTCTGAAGTAGCCAGGGGAAGTGTGACTGGTGAGCACTGGATTTTGTGCCGCATCGTACTGTCTTTGTGTATGTATGTACGCGCTGTAGAGTGGGCTGCCATTGCACTGACTGCACTGTCCACAGTCAGCTTGGCGAGCAAGTCTGCACATGCTTGGTAAAATAGGAAAGACAGAATATAGAAGCAAAACCAGAGAGATACATTTATAAAAAGCTGAGGCTTGGGAGCCATCACAGATACAAATACTGATATTTTTCAACTTCTAGGAGGTCACCTTAGCTCCCCACACCTTCTTCCTTTTCTCTGAGCCAGGTTCTTGCTGATGATCATCTCTCTCAGGAAGCAGCGGAAACTGCATCTTGGTTACAAATTTTAATTTTACATTTTAAGATAGGATCTTATCAAACTTTTACCATCTCCACAAGAGGGGCAGACAGAAATCAGCATACATGGTGATGAGAACCAACTCAGCCTTTTTTTCTTCTTTTTTAAAAATTTTTATATAAACATATAATGTAACCCCACAACCCTCTCCCAACACCCCTCCACCCCACCCCCATCAGTTTGTTTTATGACATTAAGAGTCTCTTTTGGTTTGTCTCCCTCCCGATCCCATCTTGTTTCCTTTATTCTTTTCCTACCCCCTTAACCCCCACCCACTTTGCGTCTCCACTTCCTCATATCAGGGAGATCATATGATAGTTGTCTTTCTCCGATTGACTTATTTTGCTAAGCATAATACCCTCTAGTGAGAAACAACTCAGTTTTACAGACAAGGAAGAATTCTGTGTCTAAAGCAGGTGAGTGAAGCAGTCTATGAAAAGTGGTGTACTGGGATGACAGCGCCTGGCTTGCAATCCTGCTTCCTGGATGCTGTTGCATTCTCAAACACCCAACAGGGGGACTTGGATGCCTAGGTGCAGTCATTATCTAAGTCTGCTTCAAGGACTAATGCATTGTGGGTTTTATAGAGTTTATTTTCCTGAAAGTTTTTTTTTTGTTTTTTGTTTTTTGTATATGTGCTGCCGAAGCGAGCACTTCCTGAAAGTTTTGAAAAGGGAAGTTGCGCATGATACTTTGGATGTAATTTCAGTATATAATCACTCAATGAAATGTTTAATAATAGCAATGGGTTTACTAATTGAACATCTGTAGATCAAGCTGTGTTTAAGTTTTACAAAGTAAATCATTGCATGTGTAGACATCTTTTATAGATGCTTTCCTTTCAATAGGGGAAAATCAACCACATTTTCCAAAATCTGAATTTTTATGTCTTCATGAAAAAAACCCCTGTACATCCAAGCTAATTAAGAGTGAGTAATTCTAGGGGCACCTGAATGGCTCAGTTGTTGGGCGTCTGTCTTTGGCTTGGGTCATGATTCCAGGGTCCTGGGATCGAGCCCCACATCAGGCTCCCTGCTCAGCAGGAAACCTGCATCTCCCTCTCTCACTGCCCCCTCTCATTTGTGTTCCCTCTCTTGCTGTCTCTCTCTCTCTCTGTCTAATAAATAAGTGAATAAAATCTTTAAAAAAAAGAATGAATAGTTCTAATAATACAACTAGAACTACATATATGTGCTTCTTTTCCTAACAGATAATTACATAAAAATGTATTTTAAGATAACATCACAAACATAAATGTTAGTCTATATATCATTACAAATATCAGCATAAATTTATATTTAATATTACTCCCCAAACCCCATAACTTATATAGTCAACTACTAGAATACTGAGATTTACTCTTGCATTTAATGCTTGGGCTGCAGCTACACATTAATGCAAGTGCCAAAGCACCAGTTATAACTACAACTGAAACACACTAGTATTCCACTTCTACACTCAATAGAAATACCTATGGCTGTTCACCAAAAGAAATAATATTCATTATAACCCAGAACTGGGAGACACAAAATTTGTATTGTGAAATGGATAAGTTGTATGATAAATATACATTTTACTGCTTCACAACAATAAAAAAGAATGACCTGTCACTGCACGTAGAAACATGGATGAGCACCGCAAACATCATGCTGAGTAAAAGACACAGACAGAAAACACTGCATATTGAAAGAGGTGCTAAACTTCCAGTTATAAAACATGTAAGTCACGGGGATGAAAATTACAGCATCAGGAATATAGTCAATAATATTATAAAAATTTTGTATGGTGACAGTGACTACATCCATCATGGTGAGCATTTCATGACATATACAATTGTTGAATCACTATATTGTATAAATGAAACTAATATAATACTGTAGTCAAGTATATTTCAATAAAAAAATTAAAATAAAAAAATTCAAGGGCACATATTGTATGATTCTATTTATACCAGGTTTTAAAAGTACAAAAGTTTTCTATGATGTTGTTAGTCAGGTTATGGGTTACCCTTGGAAGCAAGGCAGTGAATGGAAGGAGACCTTTCAGAAGGAGACTTCTGGAATGCTGTTATGCTCTGCTTCATATTTCGTGGGTGTTTGTTATTCTTTTGGAGAAAATTCATGGGACTCTATATTTAATACTTGTTTATTTTTCAGTAAGTATTTTATTTTTCAGTGTAACTTATATGGCTATTATTTTAACAGGTATAAGTGACATACAAAGATCTGTACATATTGAATGTATACTTAAAAGGACATATGCAAACACCCATGATACCATTATCAATTAAGGTAACAGACATATCCAACATCTCCCAGAATCTCCTTGCTTCCCTTTGACTCTTTTTTCCCCCTGAGGTAAGAACATTTAACATGGGAGCTACCCTCAACAGATTTTGAAGTACACAGTACTGCACTGTTAACCACAGGCACCAAGTTGTACAGATCTCCAGAACTTATTCACCCAGCATAGCTGAAACTTACACCTGTTGATTTGTACCACAGCTATATTAAAAAGAAAAATGCTGTTGATACATATGCTACACTTCAATAAAATTTACATTAAAAATACCACTGATGGGGTGCCTGGGTGACTTAGTCGGTTAAGTGTCTGACTCTTGATTTCGGCTAAGGTCATGATCTCAGGGTTGTGAGATAGAGCCCTGCTTCCAGCTCCATGCTCAGCAAGGAGTTTGCTTGAGATACTCTCTCTCCCCCTCTGCCCCTCCCCCCAATCATGCTCTCTCTTTTAAGTAAATAAACTAATCTTTTAAAAAATAAAGGAAAAAATTAAAAAAAAGGAAAAAACAAAAAAAATAAAGGAAAGCTTTCTTCTGAAATAAAAAAAAAAATACCTCTGATAAAATTTCTGGTTTGTCCATACAAAACTCAGTACTATTCACTAGATACAAGTTTTTTTTTTTTAAGATTTAATTTATTTACTTGACAGATAGAGATCACAAGTAAGCAGAGAGGCAGGCAGAGAGAGGGGGAAGCAGGCTCCCTTCTGAGCAGAGAGCCCTATGTGGGGTTCAATCCCAGGAACTTGGGATCATGACCTGAGTCGAAGGCAGAGGCTTTAACCCACTGAGCTACCCAGGCACCCCTAGATACAAGTTTCTGTTCGGTGTTCCTCATACATTTCTCTTTTCTAGTTGTGCCCTGGTAGGCATGTACATATTCTCTATATGTAGAATGTATACATATATGTATATGAAGACCAGTCCAGGATGAGCGTTAGGATAGTAGACTGTGTGTGTGGAATCTACCACAGAAGTACAGACAGGAGCCTGGATCTACTGATCAAACTGAAGCTGATTTAAAACATCATGGACATCACCCAAATCCCAGGCTATGGCTTAGGACACAAAATTAATGACTAGGGACTAGATCTATAGCTGCTTCCCTTTCTCCATCTTCCACTGAAAGAGCCCTTAGCATCATTTCAAGTCTGAAATATAAGAGCCAAGGTATCACTCCTCCTGTATACTCAATTCAAAAGCTAAAGTAGGAAGGAGAATCAGATTGTGAGAAGGATGTGACTATTTTTAGCTTCTTCCAGCAATTTCTATAGACTTTGCTTATAGAGAGTTAAGCTAAAGTCGACGCAGATGATTTTGGAGCTCCTAACCCTACCTCCAGTAATTCACAAGCAACACATTCATGTCCTGGGACCTCCACCCCCCACCCCACCCCTGACAGCTTTAAGAGGAGGAAGCAAAAGGATAGGCATAGTTTGTAAAAATATACATGATCTTGACCTGCAGCAGAATGGTCTGCTGCTAGATTCAATACACTGATGCTCAATCACCCAGGAAGTTAGTGGGCTTTCTTGGAGAGCTCATCAGAAAACAAAACTGTCTTCCTATCAGAGGATGTCTGTTTGACATTGGAAAGGAAACGGAAACTATACAGTCTTTTTTTTTTTTTTAATGTTTTTGCCTTTTTTTTTTTAAGATTTTATTTATTTATTTAGAGAGAGAGAGAGAGTGAGCACAGGCAGACAGAGTGGTAGGCAGAGGCAGAGGGAGAAGCAGGCTCCCTGCTGAGCAAGGAGCCCGATGTGGGACTTGATCCCAGGACGCTGGGATCATGACCTGAGCCGAAGGCAGCTGCTTAACCAACTGAGCCACCCAGGCGTCCCGAAACTATACAGTTTTGAAGTAAAATTTGAAAAGCGCCTTCAGGCACTTGTCAACAGAGTGGACAGATGTCCAGTGAATGTAGGTTCCTTGTTCATCTTCCTTCCTCTGTGGTCTCAACAGCCTAAGAACTGAACACTGTGTGACTCAGAATGGCATATCTGCAATGCCATTTCCCCCTCTTCTTCAACATCTATTATCACAATCCAGTATTTTCTTGCTACTGTTGACAATCATCAGCCTTTAATTTTTCTAATTTTCCCATATAACTAAGAAATATTACATATATATTAGAGAAGGTTAGAAAATAGAGAAATTTGGAAATATTTTATGAACCTAAATTCCCCCTGCAGAGACAAATATGTGTTAAGAGACTTTCCTGTGGGCTTTTCAAAGTATAAATATTAACATTTTTTCAACACATAGAAAGGGGAAGAAAATGTGACAGACACCCTTGCACTTGCCACCTTGTTTTCACACTGGTAAATGTTTTGTCATTTTCATTTCTGATCTCTGTTAAAAAATATAAATATAATATTAAAATATAACTAAAGTTTCATTTTACTTCCATTCCTTCCTACTTTTTTCCTTCCCAGAGGTAACCACTGTCCTAGAGTTGGTGTGTATTACTTCTGGACATACTTTTCTGAGAAATAATGAGATTTAGACAGACAGATGTTAAGTCTATAGACAGAGCTGTTTTAAAGTAGCAGAAAGTCTCTTCTTTATAAACCTCACCACTCACATTTTACTACAGGGCAGAGAACACTTGTGCACATATTATCTCATTTAAATCTCACAAGAAACTTTGAGACACTATTATTCTAAGTCTCCACCTTATAGGCGAGGCGTCTGAGCTAGGAGTTTTGGTTGTTTTCTGACAGGTGCTCACACAGTTCGCACAAGTGTAGGCTCAACTCTGAGCCTTTTGATTCACCAGACCACTTTTTCAGTACATGTTTTGGTTTAGGGTTTATCTCTGTGGAATATAAGTGGGGAAGGGTAATCTCTGGAGTTAGAACCTTGTATTCCTGTGAATTTATTCTTTTCAGCTAGAACGTAGTATGTTTGAAGTCAAGGAGCATATTTTAAACTCCTTGCCCCCCCCTTTTTTTTTTAAAGATTTCATTTATTTATTTGACAGACAGAAATCACAAGTAGGCAGAGAGGCAGGCAGAGAGAGAGAAGGAAGCAGGTTCCCCGCTGAGCAGAGAGCCCGATGCGGGGCTTGATCCCAGGATCCTGGGATCATGACCTGAGCCGAAGGCAGAGGCTTTAACCCACTGAGCCACCCAGGCGCCCCCCTTGACCCCTTTCTAAGCTATTTAGATAATCAGACATCAGCAAATGCTCTGTCATTAGTGATGTAAACTGACTCAGGAGTAGTTAATGACATAAAGGCATTAACTGAGTTGACTGGTTCTCCTGTAGATACGAGGTGAGGCATTCTAAATCCTAGGACAGTTGTGATACACTAGAATGTGCAAACATTCCTGTTTCTACCATCCCTTTACTTCCTGAGCTTTGAGGACCCTTCACAGACTGTGAAGGCAATGAATTGTGAGCCAGGTCAGGACAACAAGGACAGTATGTTTTGCAAACCCACAAAAACACAGAATAAATCCTTTTGGGCATTACTTTCTGGGGCAGAGTTGAAATGAACAACCTTAGATGATTCGGTACTATTTATTTCCTACCAAATAAGCAAGGATGGGTTTATTTATGTGTTAATGGATGAGTTCAGATTAAAGGCTATATAAAGTTTGAAACATTCCTGGAGGGGAAAGAAGGAGCAGGCAGGAGTTATAAATTTTCAGAATTATCACATAGATGATCAGACTTATATAAGGCATACAAGCTTTCCTTCTGTGTCTGGGTAGACTGAGCCTAAAATGGTACTGATGGGGCGTGGGGCCTCATATTTTAGTGTTTCTGAGGAGGGAGATACTGCATTTTGCCTTGAAGTACCTGCTCCTGTTCTTCACTGCTTTGAATAACTGGGATAAGCCCTTAGCCCATCATCCTGTGTTCTGTAGTAGAAATAAACACAGTGATGAATTCCTGTGCTCATAAGAACAATGAGGTTTCTAACTCCTCTTTTGTTACACAGTTCAAGACTCCTGTCTGAAAGAGAAGCGATGGAATAGGGATCTGCCACTCAGCCCAGACAGTCCCCAGACATTTCCATCATCTGGGCTTTAGACCACATCCAGGCTGGATTTCCACACCTCCACCCTAACTCATCTCAGCCCAGAGTCAACTTTATTTACAGCCCAGGCCCAGTTACTGGTAACACTCACCCCAAATCTGTACAGTCTGCTCCCCCCACCCCAGCATTTCAACCTCACTCCTGATCTTTAGGCCCAAATCAAACCCGTTTCCCATCTCTGAGTTCTGAAGAGTCAGTACCAGCAAGCATCTCCACACATGCACCGCATTTACTGCCAGGGCCTCCCAGGACTTACCCGCAATCCTGCAACCAGTCTTCAATCTTGTTGATTGGATTTCCTGGAAATGTCAGAGGTCAGATCACCGTGAGAGCTGAAGGAGGTCAGACTTCCTCCCTGCAACCCATCTCCTTCTGCAAGTGTATCCTTTGTGAGCCACATCATAAGACTCTTCCCCCCATAAAACTTTTCTTTAAGATATGACAGGAATACATCCATGTATAAAAATAGTGGGAGAGAAGATATATTATCTTCTCTCTCTGCCTCCCGCCTCCTTCCTCCTAGAACCTGGAAAATGCCCAGGATGACAGGCCCACGGCTCCCTTCTCTCCAGCGTTTGGGAACAGGGTGGATTCTTCTCCTTAAAGTAAAATAAAAAATAAATAACAGGGAAAAAAGCAACAACAACAAAAAATCACAATCTTGAGTTTGTGCTTTTGTTTTTTGCCAGATGGATTTATTTATATGAGGGTTTTTTGTTTTTGTTTTTAGCGTTAATGTTTGTAGTCTCATTTGAACCTCAAAGAAGCTCTCAGTGGCGTGGAGGAAAAGAAAAGTACTACTCAGACTTCAGGTACCACCACTTCCATCAGACAAATATGTCTTTGTGATGTAAGTGACACACAACTTGCTCACAGCAGAGTTGTAACCAGAGTTCAGGCATCCAAACTGAGTGTCATTTTGTTGCCCAGACAAAATAAAAATACCCCAAGGCATTCAGGAGAACCCTGACCTCAGCCCCTTACAGACAGTTTCTTGGGATGATGCAAAAATATATTTTATTTTTTCTTATTTTATGCCTATTTTTATCTCCCAAAATTTTATATTTTGTATTTCTTTACTCTTCCTTTAAATGCATTAAACCCATCAAAATGAGCCTCCTTGAAGACCCAGCCTCAGCAAGGGACCCACTGAGGACACTCTGCAGACATGTGCCTGCTGGCATGTTTCCCCCGGCACGAGACCATGGGTAAGTCTGTCTGCTGTCTAACTGCCTCTTACCTTCCTGGAAAACATCATCCAGGTTGGAAGGCTCAGGATCTGAGACATCTTGCAGGGCAGCTGCAGCCTCCTCCTCCAGGACCTGAGTCTGCCAGTGGCGGCTCTGCCGGAGCCAGGCCCGCCGTTTCTCCCAGGATGCGGGGCTCAGCACAGAGCCCTCCATGGCCCTAGCTCAGACTTTAGGGCCTCCTGCCCCAGGAGTGTTCCTTGGAGTGCTGAAATACAGTGATAACTTCCTCATGCTCTGTTCAGAAACTACCCCAGGGCTGCCCCCACATCTTCCCAGCAATGCACGGAGGAGCATGACCCCTCTGCCCTTTCAAGAAGGTTGGGGGGAGTGGTCCAGCCCTTCCTCTGTCTTCACCCCGCATGCTTCCCTCCAAACGCTCTGACACATACCAGGGCAAGTATTTCAAATCAACAAATTTTGGAACTTCAAACATCTTATGATTTAAGGGACATTGAGAAAGTTCTTCTAACTTCAAGAATTGCTACTTCTCACGATGGCTGGCATACTGTCTTAGAAAACAGTTTTCTTCAATCCTTAAGAATGTTGTCTCTCAGACTCTTCCACTAAAATTAGAATATCTTTAAATTGACAATTGAAAAAGTCCACTCTATTTGGTCTTCATAAAGATAAATGAAGAATTTCTAGATCTCAAATGTTAGACAAAATTTCCAAGGTGCCACAGCCAGGATGTCACTCCAACTAGAATCATTCGGAGTGTGTTGTTTGTTCGTTTATTTGTTTTCCCCCCTCTTTTATATATTAGGGGGTCCACGTAAGATTTCTCTTGGGAAAAAAAAATCCCATAACACAAACAAACAGGCAGGGACATTGCCTTATACAATGAGCAGTCACGACCTGCAGAGTCATTCCTTTCTAATTTGTCAATATGGGTTTCTCCACACCTAGCAGTTAACTCCTCAGTTCATTGATACACTTATATTTCACTTAATACTGCCTGCTCAACATCTCTGTGTCTTCCAAAAGATATGTTCTGATGGCAGGAGCCACTTATTCAAAGAGGAAGAAAGAGGGGAAGAATCTTGTCTGAATGAATAGAGCTTAAAAAGCCTTGAAGCTAATGTACATTCATCAGCTCAATCCTCCTGCCTCTCCCCTGCCTGCCACACTCAACCCACTGGACACAGAGAAGCCTGACCAGGGCTCTTCACGACTCATCCCTCTGCTCCCTGGAGCTGCCTTCAACAGCCCTATCCTCATAGCTATGCTCTTAATTGTTGGAGTAAGGGAAAGCAGGAGGAAAAAAAAATGAGTTCAGGTTTCCAGAGACTCCTATTCTTCAAAGACTTCAATACAAATTCATTAGGGAGGCATAAAACCATGGAGGCCCTAACATAGCTATTTTTGGAAAGACCATCCTGAACCTAAAGTGCCTTCCTAGGGCAATAAAATTGTTTTGGATGCCTCTGTTTGCTACAGACAAAACATACCCAGAGAAGAATGATGATGCATAGTTACTGTGGTTAGACCTAAATTCTTTCACTTCAAGTCCTGCCCATTCCCTAGTAGTTTCCAACGAGAGACAGCAGTTAACCTGAGACGTTGTTAACCCTGAGCACCTGGCTCTTTGTCCACTGCCTGGGCCTTTGAATGGCAATTAGATGAGTAAATTCATCTTGTGACACAGGGAAACCACAAAGAGCGGGCACAGAGAAAACTTGTCTTTCAGTCATAGCTCTTGCAGGGTGATAAAAGAGAGGACGAAACTAGAAGAACTTAGGAAATCTAAAATGTCTTGATCAGGGTTTATTTACCTCATTCTGCACCTTCAAAATATCAAATAGGTTGATGTCAGTTGGTCCAGAGAAGAAAGCGTCAAAGGCTGACTTGACTACTGTCTTTAATTCCCAGAGTAAATGGATCTCATTTAAATCACAAGACTTCTTCGGCTCATAAAGAAGAATTTTTTGGTAATGAGGGGAATTTGAAAGGAAGATAGGAGGGCAGGAAGAAAGGAGGGAAGGAAGAAGGGAAGGGGGAAGAAGAAAGCAGGGAATGAAGGAAGAAAGGAAGGAGGGGGGAACGAAGGAAAGAAAGAAAGGAGGAAAGAGGGAAGATGTGACTCCCTCACTTCACTCTCCACTTGCTAGTGGTATAACCTTGGAAAATTCGATCCCTTTCTCTGGTCTTGGTTTCTCAACTGGGACATTATGCCCTAAAATTTGATGCTTCTGGTACTGTAAACTTCTGGATGTGCCGTTTTATAGCTGAACCCCCATAATGCTTAGTGCAGTGCCAGAATCTTGCTAGTTGAGATGGTAGATAGAGACCTCTACTTGGATTTTGACATCCTCTGTGATACGAATCTATTCTACATTCATCTCACATCTTTGAAAATATGTTGGACACATATAGGCTAACTTCTCTTTTGCCCCCTGAAAATGCTTATGTTCTTCTCATGTTCTTTTCCCTCTCTATCTTCCTGTCCCTTCGGCCTTTGACGCACTGCAACTGCAAAGCCCAGTTCTTAGTGAGCCTTCTTCATGAAGTCAGGCCTGGCTTCTACAGCCTATGGACACAGAATCCTCAATGCTGAAGAATTCCAAAGAAGGGTTTATAAATAAATGACTATTATGGTTATGGCAACAAAAAGCCTGGATGAGTTAAGGACTCTACCGCCCACTGAGAATGACAGGCATTTTCTGAGCAATGTGGGTGAGAATGGAATTATTTCTTCCCTTGGGAAAGCAACATGGTTTCAAGTCTGAAAGAAAAGATGCAAGGCACATCTAAGCTAATCTCAGCTGTGGCAGACTGAACATGGACTCAGGGAATTGAACACGTTCATTTTCCCCCAATCTTTGCAGCAGGGACATGTTTATGGTATTATATGGGAACAAGATGAACACAGTGATATTATGAGGGAGGGAAGGATAGAACTGTCTGGTTAGAGATCACAGGAGGAAGCCGTGTTGCTGAGAGATAAGAAACTGGGTATTCTTTGTGGGAATCTGGAGGAAGCGGCAAATGATATCAGGCAAGCACATCAGCAGTGGCAGCATTAGAAAGAATTGCAGGCTGGATGCTTGCAGATGGCAGCTTTGTAATAGAGAGAAGGGCCTGGACATATTCTAGACGAGTCATAAAATTCATACACCTAGATGTATAAAAGAGTTAGGAGCTGTGAAAAGAGTAGTGACTAGGAATCAGGGTAGATGTGGGCATTCTTTCAACCTTTTGGTCAAGCACATTGACTCCTGACAAGTCAGTTAGGTTTCCTCCTTGGACAGCAGTTTCATCCTCTTGAAAATGAATTGGTGGGAGTCAATGTACAAATCTGCTTTCAATACCAATGCATTTGAATTTATTCTAGTTGAGTTTGAAATATCTGTATGGATAATACCTGTAAAAGAAAATGCTTTTGCATGGTTTTCCCCAGAAGCATTAGGAAATGGTCCCGTGGCCTCTGGTGTTACTTCCCATTTGGCAGATTCCCTTCCAATGATGACACTGATTTATTTATTTATTTATTTATTTATTTATTTATTTATTTATTTATTT
>ML105089.1:0-21837 GCA_003697995.1 Taxidea taxus jeffersonii | reverse complement strand
TTTATTTATTTATTTATTTATTTATTTATTTATTTATTTATTTATTTTAATGTATTTATTTGACAGAGGTCATAAGTAGGCAGAGAAGCAGGCAGAGAGTGAAGAGGAAGCAGGGTCCCTGCGTAGCAGAGAGCCCTATGTGGGACTCGATCCCAAGTCCCTGGGATCATGACCCGAGCCAAAGGCAGAGGGTTTAACCCACTGAGCCACCCATGTGCCCTGTGACACTGATTTATGATGTGCCTGCACTTGCAACTTCCACAGACGCAGGAAAGCAGTGAATCTTGAACTGGGGAAGCCCAGAAGGGGCCCAAAGGAGTGTAATTCTGTTAGGCATTGCTTACTGAGCTCTAGCACAGTTTGAACATTTCTGCTACTTTTTCTTTAGCTTATGCTAAAGAAAGTTTCATTACTTCCCCCTCTACCCCGACAAATTCTATCTGTACTTTGAAGGCCTATCCAGTCATCTCTTCTCTTCCCCACCTCTAGCAAATAGCACGTATGCTCACACGTTATGCTGCAAGAGAGAAGAGGTCACCCATCTCGTCATCATGCCCCCTTCTTTGTAACCCTACCCCCAAGTCTCATCTCAGGATCCAGCAGGGTACCTACTGCAGGAGAGGCTTAGCAAATGCTGTACCTACAGAGGAGCAAGAATCATACCGATGCTGAATAACTAATTTCATTAGTACATGCCATGGGACAAGGGCTCCCGACTCTCCATATGTCACAAATCCTAATGTATATGTATTTTTATACCTTGTGGTGAAGAGGAGAGAGGCTTGGAGCATAGTTATGCTGATCTTTTGTTGATGGAACATAGAGGCCACACCGAATTTTATAAAGCTTAAACTATCAGATTCTTCTATATTTAAAAAATATTTTTCTAGAATTTTGCATTCGAAGTTTCCATTCCTTGGTCAGAAGTTTCCTCTGGAATCTGAGGACCATTTTCATGATAATAGTTTATTGTATTCAATCTATTGTATTTGATATTTTATTTAATAAAACTCCTGTGAGGAAGGAAGTCCTAGCCTGCTGGTATTTTTTTCTCTGATGTTCCTACTAACTGCCTGCTCCTCAACCTGAAAAACTCCACACTGATTCTATTGCTATTTGCCTGAGTCACGCTTTAAAAGCCGTATTTTCCCTATTGTTCTCATTTTCAGCCCTTTGTCCTTTCCTTTTTTCTACATCTCACTAGAGGCTCGCTCCCTTAACGTTTCTCCTCAATCTGGCCAATGTTCTGGAATCTGACTACAACAAATAGAGCAGGAGGGAATTCTTTTTGTTTCAAGGATGTTATAGCTCAAAGCAGAGGTTTTTCAGCTGACAGGATCGAAGTTAGACAAAAGAAGAGGGCACGTATTGCATGGAGCACTGCGTGTGGTGCATAAACAATGAATCTTGGAACACTGAAAAAAAATAAAATTAAATTAAGAAGTTAAAAAAATAAAAATTAAAAAAAAGGAGATTCAGGAGTTAAGAGCTTTGAAAAGAGTATCTTCTAACAAAATTCGTCAGCAGAAACAGCAAGTGTAGTAGCAGGAGGAAACCTTTATGGGTCTGTCATTATTATGCATTGCATACACCATTTACCTTCAGTCTGTGTTCTAAGGGATGTAGTCAGAGATTCCCCATATATTAACATGTGCCAAAGTGATAGGTGCTAAAATTACTGGGATGTACAGAGTACCTTATATTTATCCATAAAACCTTCTTGTAAACTATCTCAGTTAATCCTGACAATTACCTTTGAGCAAACTATTGTTATGTGAAGCTCAGGGACATATGTGACTTATCCAAGGTCATATAATTAGGATCTTATAATGTTGAGAATTAAACTCAGGTTGGTCTGATTTTAGTTATACGGTCTTTCCATTAATTATAGAACAAGAAAATAAACTAATATCTTTACCTAAGTATCAGTGGTACATGTAATTTGGGATAAAAGAAAGGAGAAACTATTTCAGTGACTTTTGCATTTTACATGCTACAGAAATTCTCCACTTTATAGCCTCATATAGAAGAGACAACAAAAACCGAAATTAATTCATGCTTGGCTTTGTGTCAATCTTAGTGAAGGAAATGTTGCTTTCTTTAGTTATTAGCATAGTTTTCCTTCCTAACTCCCGACTAGATTATGAAGCAATTTTGCTTTTGTCAGGCTCACCTGTCAGTTCAGCAGCAGGTCCAACAAGGTTTCAGTTGAGAAGAAAATGTCTGCCTGGGATTCCACATTGCTTTCGGATTGCTGTGCCATTCAGAACATTTAAGGATGGTTATAGAGTAACACAGACCAATCAGAGTTGACACTAGTCACAGCCCTGTAGCTGGGTCCTGCAAGTATATGGCATTGAGTTTCTGGCGCTGGTCTGGGGAACCTTGTGGGGAGAGCTGGGATAGTCAAGTTGGTCATGGGCACTCACTGGCTTGGTGCAATTGATATTTATCATAATTGGCATGGAAATATTTTAGCAGTCATTATGGGTCTACCAATTTGTACCTGCCAAATATCAGCTCTGCTTACAGGTGTTTCATGGGGATAATTTTAACGGACCCAGTGAAGATGGCCAACTCTTGGGAAGGAAAAGAGAGGGCCTATAAAGAAAGAGCAAGGGCCTTGGGATCAGAGTTAGCTTTGTTTGAAATCACAGTTCTATCTACTTACTGTATGTGTGCCCTTGCTAAAATCATCTGTCCCCTCTAAACCTAAGTTTCTTTGTATATAAAACAGGTAACACACAACTTGTTGGGCTACTGGGGGCTAATATCAGGTAATGGAGTTTAGGTCCCTGATATATAAAGGAAGTGCTTAATAAGTGATAACAATTATTATTATTAATCTTCTCTCAGTCTAAACCATTCACCAAAGTCAGAACACTTTCAGGAATAAGAAGGAAGAAGGAGTGAGCAGTGGATATCTAATCCTGATGGCTGCTGAGCAGAAAGAAAATATAAACAGTAAGTACTTCCTTCCTTCTTACTTCATGCCCAAAGGGATCTGAGAGATCATCTAATCCTGGTCAGTCATTTTGAAAAAGAGAAAGGGTTGGGGGAGAGAAAGTGAGAAGAGAGAGAGGGGGAGAGAGAAGGGGAGGCTTATCTGAAATCACATAAATATTAAGGTTATAAATGGGACTGAAACTCACAAGATCTGAGCCCCAGGTCTATGCTTTTTCCTTTACATCACACCACCTTCCTCATGCCACTCTGGTTTCCACTCTGGGCCTCCTCCCAGGAACACATATCAGACAGACCTCTTTTTTCTTCTTTCCATATTGTGCCTATGCTCAAATAGGGCCTGTAAACTGGGACTGAGAGTGAAAACAAGCGTGGGAGGAGATAAGAAGGAAACAGAGTTTCCATGATGGGGCCCACAAGACCTTCTGCATCTTATCCACATTTACAGCCAAGATATGCACATATCACCACCCTTGCAAAGGGCTGTGGGAAATCCCAGGACAGCCATTTTTCTGTAGATAGGACAACTTCCATCTCAGACCAGGGTGATAGCACCCCATTCGACACACACCCTCAACCTGCAATATGCTCTCACATTCCTGCATAGATAGGAAATATATTCCTAATTTCTAGTTCTCTTCCATGTCACTGCAGTTGGGAAGATCTTCAGAACAAAAACTCCCCTGAGTAGCATCTGAGCATTCTGAGACTCCTATGGTCTAAAGCAGCAGTTCAATCTATTTCAGGGAAAAGGGGAGATGTTATTTGATAAATAATATAAAGAAAAATTCCAATGAATGAATATAACTGTTTTACCCTCCTCTCTTACTGTCTTTCTCCCATAAATAATTTCAGCTAAATAAACACTGAAAGGAGACCACCTAAAACCTCTTTCTCCCTCCTTCCTTTCCTTCCCTATGCCTAGCTCCACAGTGTGAATGAGTTTTATGGAAGGCTTATAAAGTACCAGGGAAACATTAAAGTTACACATTTGGAAAAGAGTAATCCTGTGCTCTCAGTGTTGTGAGACACTAAATTTTTTCACCTGGATGGGCTACAAAGACAGTGAGATGAAGAAACCTCTATTTACCTATCCTGGTTTGCAGATGGCTTGGTCTGGAGACAGGAGTGAGGGTGAGTGGATTTCTTAGTTCTGTGAATCCATGTCTTCAATTCTGTGGTCCCGTTTCTATGAGAATGCAGCTCTTTCCCTCATGTGCTCATTTTAATTCTCCTCTCTTTTTTTTTCACAATGATCTACACCCCTTCTCAGAATCTGTGTTTAGGCCTTTTTGTATTGGGATTGGGTGTGGGGAGGGTAAAAAGTACCATGGGTACTGGAATACCCCTTTGTTTTTGTCCTTTGGATGGAAAGCAGAATAGTTGCCAATTATCAAGTGACAATCACTGTTGGATCTTTTCCCCTCACTGTAGCCCAGGGTGGACCCATGAATCACCATCTAAGCTGGGACCAAACTTCTTCTCCATTCTCTATTAGAATGAGTTCTCAATTAGAAACCCTGAACTAAAAATGACTGTGTTGACTCCCAGGGCCACTATGTAATGCTTAATCGCAGGGCTCCATCTTCCTTTCAGGGACCAGGGGAGTTATGGGAAACAGCTATCAGTAGGGCTGTAAAGAGTTTCTAAACTCCCTGGGGTGCCCATGAATAAGAAATCATTTGTTAGATCTCTTTCTATCCCTCTTGTTCTATTTTCTGCTTGTTCTCTCTGATAATAATCTAGTAGTGATACATGATAAACCTGGCCTACTCTTCTCCTAGTAATGCTTCCTGTTACAGGAGACTCATACCAGATTTTCAGCTCCAATCCCTCAAGCCTAAGATCTGTTAACCTGCAGCTTGGGCACACAAGCTGAAAGCCTTCAACCTCCAATCTGCTAACCTCAGCACCTGCCACATACTGTCTAAGAAGTCCTCTTGCCCAGACAAGCAGCCATTTGTGATAGAGTCACTGGTATTTATAAATCCTCATGATCTTTATCAAACCATTTCTGGGGGGCTCTTTTATCTTGTTGCTGTTCTGTGTCAGGGACCCGCCTCTTCTCCACCCAATGGAAAGCTCAGTTGCACAGCAGGGGCCTGGGAAAACCCCAGTGTGGAGGATCTTTCCACTCCTCTACCTTCCCCAAAAGTCACGTAGGTGGTGACATCCTCAGCCCGGCTGCCACTAAGACAAGGGATGTTGGAGGAGCACAGATCCTTCCCCACCTGAGATGATGTAAGTCATTAAGTGAACAATGTATCCCTATATCCATCTCTGAGATGAACAGCCTGAGAAACAACCCCCACATGTGCTTGTCCCTCTTGAGACTTCCAGTTAAATTGGCTTGGCACTGTCCAATTGTGTGACTTCTCCCTCATATCTACTCCCAACATATTTTGCTGTAGCTTATCTCCTCGTCAGCTTTCTTCTGCAGCTTCGGAGGAGAGTAGGTACACCCGCACAAAGCAGCACTGATTTAGGCGAGGTATTTGCACTAGTTCACAGTTACAAGCACTAGAATGGGACCTGCAGTGAAGTGAGAAACTTTACTCCTTGAGAAAAACTTTCAAAGTTAGAATCAGCTTGAAATTACAGCACAAGGGAGTACATAGCAAGACACAGGAAGGAACGTCCCACATGAGAAAGGTGAAACATTCCTAAATAGTAATTCAGACCATCAAAAGAACCCATGTTTTGTGACCCTGTATAGAGTACCTCTCCTGTAGTAGGCAGAAGGAAAAAAAAAGTAAAGGGTCCTTTTTGCTCTGAGAGACACAGTGATGAATTTTTTAAGATTGAAATCAGTGATGTGGAAGATTTTCTGCTGATTTTTCTCTTTTCTTGACAACCTGATTTCTCTCCTGTTTTTTCCTCTCTCCCAGCACCATCCCAAATCAGTATAGTCTTAAAATTGAGGTGGAAATTATACTCACCTGTCCGTAGGTAGGGAGCAAAGTTAGAGGCAGAGTGGTTAGTGAAGCCGGGTGAAGCCCTTCCCAGGTATCGGGGTCTGAGTGAGGACAGTGACAGAGTATCATATTGCATGTCGTACCTTTCTCTCTGTCCTCATTAAACTTCTGTTGCCAGCTCAGAAAGGGGAAGTGGAAATGAGAACACACACACTCACACACACACATGCATAGTCCCCACCTCCTACCCCAGCCACATCCTTTGCCCTAGCTCAGGAGACTGAAGAACAAAAGATCTGAAGTCACTGAGCTCACCACTAAAGAGCCCTTCCTGTCAGAGGGCTGCCTTAGTTTTTGTAAAACAAGAGGTCTTTTCCTATTAAGGGAAAGGTACAGCCCATTTAACAATGCATGTGTAGGAGTCTTCCTACCATGTTACTGGAATTTCATGACTGTGATAAAGCTTTCTGTCCCCAGGAGGAAGGGGTGTCTAAAAGTTAACTCACATTTGTCTCAGACAAAATGCTCGCAGCCCTATCACACACTTGAGACAGTTCTGAGCCAAAATGGATGAGTTTGCATAACTCTTTCACACTCTGGTAAATTCTATAGAAGCTTGTTTTTAAATATTGCATGACATCATGGACAACTTCTTTCGGGGTTGACTTATTAGCCCTTTTTAAAAATTGTTTAAACCACTTTAAATTCTTTCTCTATTTTTTCTTTCTCTCTCTCTCTTTTCTTTTTTCTCTTTCTCTCCTCTCCCTTTCTTTCTTTCTAAATAAATGACTGCTTTCCCAAGGAACTTTTAAAGCTGAATTTTTAAAACTCTGTCACAACCTGGAGATGTCTCCAGTTTATTGGCTTTCAGTTCCAAGAAGCTTTTTTAAACTCTGAAAAATTTTCCTCAACCCTCAATCACTGTCACTCCTGGCTAATATTTAGCATTGGTGACCAGCTGTCTCCCCACTTCTCCAATACCTGCCATACAATGAAAACAACTAAACCAGGGGAGCTCTTTAAAATTCTTTTTGCTTTAAGTTTCTGAAATGCAATGTTTTCCTTAATAGTTGGGGTCTAGAGAGGAGCACCTCTACAGACAGTTTGTAAATACAGAATGGCATTTTAATTTTCAGAGTGACCGCTCCTGGTAGTTAGCGTCCGAGGACCAAAGATACTAAATGTCTTTGAAGATACAGGGCTTTTCAGTACAGGAATTTTGGTGGTCCTATCCAAAATGCTAACATTTTGATCAATATTGGTAGTGGCATGGTTAGGAGAGTGAGCGCCAGCATCAGACTCTGCCGTTAGGGGGCTCTATAGTCTGGTGCATAGGAATTAACATCTTCAGGACACAACTTCCTTGTCTGCGCAGTGGGGGCAATTGCTGGAGGAGAGGTTGCAAAGCTATAGGAATAACGGCATGGAGAGTATTTATTTACCATAATTGCTCAACAAATCATAGCTATCTTTTTATAGCTCTTTTGTGCTGTTTTCAATTTATCCAGCGTGCTACGTATCTGTATACATCAGAATCACTTCATTGTTTAAGTAAGTTCTTTCTCAAACACATTTTTAGGGATTTTTTTGTTAATTAAGGAAAGAAAATTGCTCTTTGTGTGGGATTTTAAAGAATGTTTTCCTCCTTACCAACAGTGGCTGGAAGACCAGAAAAAAGCCCATGGAGATTCCTAGAAGGAGACGGAAATGTACATACATGTACATACATGTACATGTACCATGTACAGCCAATGGGTTGGTCTTCTTTCTCAGCTGTTGAGTATCTCTCTTTCTCCCTTTCTTCCTCCCTCCTCTCTCACTCTTTCTTGCAATCTCTCTCATCTACTCTTTCTAATGTTTGATGTCATTAAGTGACTCTATGTTTCCGACACTGAAAGGGTTCTGATCATCTATCACACACACATCCTGAAAACCAGTTGCCCTTTTGGGGCTAGATGCAGTCCAGGACTTCAGGTTTGTTTTTGTTTGTTTTGTTTTGTTTTTGTTTTTTTTTAAGATTTTATTTATTTGAGAGAGAAGGAGCTAGAGAGAGCAAGTTTGAGCAGGGTGAGGGGCAGAGGGAGAAGCAGACTCCCCGCTGAGCAGGGAGCCTGAGGCGGGACTGGATCCCAGGACCCTGGGATCATGACCTGAGCCAAAGGCAGATGTTTAGCCGACTGAGCCACCCAGGTGCCCCGATTTCAGAATTCTTTAATGAGATTTTTCTCGTTTCTCCTCAAGGCAAGGACTTAGCTCTCTACTGCCTATGGGATTTGGCTGTACAGCACCTTGTCACATGGCCTGTGTGTCCCTGTGGGAGCCCTCTCCCTTGGGCATTAAGGAATTCAGTATAAACATTGAACTGGGGGTAGAAGGGACCCTCCACTTTAACATTAACCTTGTGGCTGTTACCTAGTTTCATGGACATCAGTTTCCTCTTATGACAAATACAGAAATATTTTCAAAGATTCTTTTTGCTCTAGGAATCTATGACCTCTGCAGCCATTATTTTTCTTTTCTCTCATGTGGCTACATGTGCTTTATTGTGGAAAATGAAAATATTAAGTGACAGACCTTTGGTAAGAAATCATTATGCGGGTAATAGAAGATGCAGTAGAAAACAACTATTGTCCTTGGCAAAGCCAAGTAAAAATTGCTTTGAATGATATTATCCCCAGACAGGTAGCTGGAGAGCACTGAGAGGTAAGAATGGTTTCTGAGTGGCCCAGCTGAGCTAGAGCTGGGAGTGGGTTATGAGGCTTCAGGATGGAGCAGTCTGCTGGCAACTGACCCAGCCAGATCCCAGCCACAGAGCCCGGACAGCTGCTCAGAGAGGCTGTCCAGTGACAGAGAAGCTGCAGCTCCCAGCCCTGCTCGGGGCCAAGCAGCTGGGCCCATCCACTCAGGTGCAGCTGCAAGTGACCTGCTTTTATTTCAGTCCTCAGCCTTTCTCCTTTCTCGGATGCGAGTGAGGCTTTGCAAACATCCATTCTTCACTGAGTCTGGTTCCTTCACATTGCTGATGTGGGAGTTTGAGTGAATTTTTCTCCTTGCCATACCAAAGGCTCGAAACTGGGAATAGCGGATAGATTTGTAGGAAGGAGGGCTGTGGCTCAACTAACCAAGGGTTTTCTACTCTTTCTCCAGACAGAAAAGAGTCCACCAAGGTCATCTCCTTCTCTTTGCTTCTGTGTTCTGAGAGTTCAGGGTTCCAAGAAATGGGATTTGCAAACTTTCCTAGCACACCCTTCCTGTTGAATCACTCAACTCAGTTGCAGGAAAGTCCTTCCTTCTGTCTTGCTCTGGCTTCCTTGTTTGTAGTCTTGCAGCCTAGGAGAGCAATCTGTCCTAGGCCTCTGTGGAGAGTATTCCATCAGACACCTGAAATTAAAATTCTATCCAAGTTGCATTTTATTGGGTGGTGCCAGAAAAAAGTTAGGTGCAGGGTGATATGAAGAGACACAATATAAAATGCTCTGCCTTAGAAGGCTCACTCTCCAGTCTGATTAAATAATTTGGGGAAACATATGGTCAACAAGAGACAAACATGATTTTTAGACACAACTTCCTGAAGCTTTTAATAAACTGATAGGAATGCGACTCCCTAGAAGGGGAGAGTTTGTAGTTCCCAAACGTATAAGTGTATTTTTTTTTTTTTTTGAGGACCATGCCAAGGAAATTACTTTCGAGAAAGTTTTCCTCCACCAAAGACACTACAGTTCTGTCTTCTCTAGATTAAATAGTGACACTCATGTCTTTCATCATACTCAGATGGTTTGAGCATAAGATTGTTTGACTGTCCTGTGAGCTGTGATCTATCTTTCTTTTGATCAAGCTTGTTTAATTTAGAAGCATAAGACATCATTAAGGTCTCAAGTGGGATTCATACAGTAAATGCTCGGTGCTTTACAAGCCTATTGAAGAGCAAAGAGCCTGGGGCCCATAGGATAGAGTGTAAGTGCAGTAGAGGAGGGTCTGAGGATGTAGGAGGATGAGAGGCAGGGTTCTTTTGGGGTTCCGTGGACTCGAGGGATAAGAAATGTGGAAAAATTTTCATCTTGGTCTCCCTGTCTAGAAGAAAAGACGGCTTCTGTTGGGTTCCTCTCTATACCAGGTACCTGGTACGGATCACTCATGACACTCATGACAATGATAGCATTAGTGGCAGGAAAAGAAAGAGGGGATGACAGAAAAACAACATAATTTTTTCAAATAAAAAATATTTAAGGGAGCATCTGGTCGAGTGTCCAACTCTTTTTTTTTTCAAGACTAAATACTATATATTTTATTTTCTCTCAAAGTGACTGCTCCTGCCATTACAATTTTTTGTAGGTTAGGGTATTTGGCTTGCTTATTAGCATTAGATGACAAAAGATAACAGGTTCGTTTTAGTTTAATAAACATTTATTCCTTTAGTTGAACAACCTCTACACACAAAATATATATGGTTTAGGATCTCTTTTTGAGTGGAAAAGAAATTTAGGTCTCAATAGGTTTTGAGCCTTTTTCTGGAAATCATTTAACTGAGCCTAAGACCCCTAAAAATATATATAAAAACTGGTTCAAGGAAACCAGCAATTGGATTTTGAAATCAAACTATGGATTAAGTTAGTGAACTTAAAATTGGGCAATTCCTCTCCTGTAGTTCCTACACACCCAAATCCACCCTGGAAAACAAAAACCTCATCTACTGGAAGACAAAATGGACACAGAATAGTGGTATACTTAACATCAAGGTGGGCACAATTGATGACTAGCAGATTTTGAGGAGTTTGAGTTAAGGATGAGAAAAATGACTGGGGATAACACATGTAAGGGTTAGATTGAAAACTATAGACTTGTATTGACACCAACTACATGACTTTTCTCAATAGTCTTTGGGAATGTTTAAGTGGGTAGACCCAAGATGACTTACGACTTGGAATGAGCAATGACGTACTTTTAAAGCCAACCCCATTTTTTCTCCCTAGGTGGCTAGTGGATTCATCATGGTCACAAAGACCATGGATAAAGATTCTAATCAAAGCCAACTTTAATTTTTCATCCTCACACTTGAAAGGTTATCTTATCTGAGGGCCACCAGTTTCCCATCCTAGCACTAATTACTAGCTTACATATCTTAGTCTTCTCATTTACCTAATATTCAATTTCCATCAGTTTTCATAGAGACCATTAACTAACTGCTTTGCAGGAAATTCAGGATTCTACAGATCCTATGGAGTCGTGGAATACAACCAGGAGCCTCCACATTCTATGTTAGCTTCAATAGTCCTGTGGAGACCAAGGCAATTTTGCTTTGGTTAAGCAGGATGTATTTTCATTTGTAAGAGAACCCTCCTGTAACAGGTAGGTTTATTCAATTTTCTTAAAAAAAATTGGTGGGATTCTTTTTAAGTATCCTTTCCAAAGCAACAGTTACATAATTGGAATATTGGATTCAATATAAAAAATGTGGTTCCTAGTTAATTCTGTTTGCATATGATCATGATTAAAGATTAGGATAGTCTTCACATTTCCAAGCAAGATCCAGTTTAAAAAGCTTCTTCTTTCCAAACCCTTAATAACAGCCATTTGAGAGTAAACCAGAGCATTACATCACCCCAATGAAGCTGTAGGATTCATGACATGCGCCAACAAATCTACATGGCTAGCTTATGCATTCCACTTTTACAGAATTTATTTTATACCTATTATACCAAACAGTATTTTAAACACTGACATATAAACTCTCTAATAAGATAAAGCAAAGACAAAAGTGTTTATCTTATTAGAAACAAGATACACCATCACTTATAGTCTTGAAACATTATTGCACTTTAACTTTCATAATTTGACAATGCATTCTTGGAACAATCTGCAGACAACTAAATTTAACAGACAAATTAAAGAACACTTTTAAGCAGACATGACTGTCCTAAATTGTTTATTTGGTAAAAATTTTACAAACGTTACTTTGATTAGCGGTAACGGTGGAGCTGGAGAGTACTGCATCTTCTCCATGCTACATGGCGAGAACCACCAATAGTGTGGTGGAACTTGTGACCCTTTCCAAGGCCACGGCTCTTTCAGCCTGCAGATGTCAGCCCTCGCATCTCCCTGTGCTTGTGGACTGGTTTGGTGATCCACTGGGTGTCAGGATTTCTTCTGATAGCTTTATGGAATGGATCAATGACATAACCTCAAAGAATTTGTATGTGGAATCTTCACCAATCCAGTAAGAATTCAAGACTCTTAGAGCCCCACAGTGACATCCAGCTCGCTCCTCTGCAACAGACTGAAGGCTTCATGCAAACTTTAGCTGATTCACACCATGGTGGACAGGCTTGCCATAGGTAGCACCCTTAGGAACTGGGCGTTTGCGGCCACCACGATGCACACGAATCTGATATATGACATAACCTTGCTTGGCCTTGTACCCCAGCCTGTGCACTTTATTGGGCCAGGTTGGGCGGGGGGCCCCGTGGAGCGCAGAGAGCTGGCGGTACTGCCAGCAGTGCACCCCGAGAAAAAAGCGCATTATATCGGACTGCTTCTTCCTCCATAGCTCCTGGATGTACTTGTAAGCACCCATCTTGGCCTACCTTTGAGCTGATGGCTGCCACCCGACGGAAAGGGAGTGTCCAACTCTTGATTTCAGCTTAGGTCATGATCTTGGGGTCACTGAAATGAGCCCTGTGTCGGGCTCTGCGCTGAGCGTGGAGCCTGCTTAAGGTTGTCTCTCTTCCTCTCCCTCTACCCCTTCCTGCCTGCTCATGCATGCATGCTGTATATAAGTAAATAAATAAGTTTGCCTTTAAAAAAATCATTTAAGTTGGGTTGAAGCTTGGAGGAGTTATGGAATGAGTGCCAGAAGGTTAGTGACCCCATGGATTTGAGGAATATTTAAAACTGGGGTCTTTGGTCTGATAGTCTAACATCTTTAAGGGGAGAGGCATTAAAAGCCATGACAGCAGGTAGAATTTGGTGGTTGCTGTAGATTTGGTGTAAAGGGAAAAAAATGTAGGGTGAGTATGGGCACTTATAGAGGTAGAGCATGAGCATGTGGGTTACACTGAGATGGGCCAGGAGGTGAATAGATTGGAGGGACGGGTGGCTCTTTTCTAAGCTCATATTGTTCTCTCATCTCCCCAGAAGGGAAGCCCTAAAGCTCGGAGGCCATCCCACCAAAGTCAGACTGTTCCCCAGTCACAGTGGACTAGAGACCCTGGTGGGTAAAGAGAGGGTGTGGAGTAGAACCCAGTCAGGGACTGGAGAACAAACCAGGATTTCTGAAAAGACGTTATCATGCTGCATCAGTGTTGTGTCAGTTAATCAGAGGAAGTGGGATAACTGTCATGTGCTGATCAGAGGGAGAGCTACAGCGGGGGAAATGATGTATGTGTTAACCCCAGCCTTTGGTCTGTGCAGCAGTCTTGGTGCCAAGGAGACATCCCTTTTTTAGTTTTAAAGAAAAGGAGGAAGAGTTGGAGAAGAAGAAAGAAGAGACATTGAACCAGATGGAAGCACAGAGGGAGAATCTGAAAGGAAGAGATTCACACACAAGAGAAAGTGAAAGTGAAGCACAACTGCCCAGATTGCTCTGGTCTACCTCATTGGAGGAAACATGGCACCCTTCCCCAGGCAGTAGCCCCTGTTGCAACCATCCTCCTCCTTCCTCCCGCTCTGGAGTCCCCTCCTGCCCTTACCCACTTGGAGTTAGCATCTGGCAGCCTGTCTTAGAAGACAGATGAGAGGATGGGAAGATAAGGCAAATGAGAAGAAAGGATGACAGATTTAAACCACTCAAAGCATTCTATGTTTACCTATCATAGTTTTTGTCACGCTCATAATGAACTTGCTTCTTCTGACCTACATTTGCTAAAGGACTGAAGGGTCAAAAAGCCTGTTTTTTAGGACTTCCTCTGCATCCCTCCTGGATTTCATGTTCCTTAACTATAAAATGATAAAATGGAAATAACTGGTCCTTAAGATTCCAGTATACTATTTTATGTTTCTAATTATAATAGCTCTCATTTATTGCATGAATATCCTGTGAAAAAACAATGAATCTATTTCAATTGCAGTCTCAAAGCAATCCATGAAATGGATTTTTATAACCCACAGACGGATCAAAGGAGACTGCAGGCAGAATTCCTGTCCCGACTTCCCATCCTGCAAACCGACTCACAAAACTCTTCAAACGCATATATTCCTAATGACCACCAGGTGGCAGCCTAGATTCAGTCTCTGAATTTGGCTTGTGGTTTCCTGGGTGAAATCTGAGACTAGCTTACTCTGCCCTGAAAGGTGACTTCATCCATATTTAGGAGTAAACCCAGCATATTGGATGGGTTTAGGAGCTAACAAGAGTTTCTTCTATAATACTGGGTAATTTTTGGTAGGGATGTCCAGGGTTGAATAGGATTTCAAAAGCTGAAGGAGTAAAAAGAAGTCTGATGGCAGAGAGATCTGAGTGAGCATGAAAACCCAAATGGAAAATGTAGGGTTTGTTTTGGGAAAAATCAAGCAGCTCAGGGTGGCTAAATGTGAACTCACATTCATACGACAAAGAATGAGTGGAGCATAAGATTGTTCAGATAGGTGGAGGGGAGAGCTAAGAAATCCTCAAATGTCACCATTTTAGGGTTTGAACTTTTTTTGAATTTTTGTTAATTCCTCTTTTGAAATAATTTCAAACTTATGGAAGAATTGTCAGGATAGTAAAGAGAACTCTGGTACACCTGCCCCTTGGATCTTCAAGAGTTCATATTTTGCATTATTACACTGCCTTTTTTTTCCCCCCCTGAACCGTTTGAGAGTAATTTGCAGATGTTATACCCCTTTACCCTTACCTAAAAACAATGATTTTCACAACCATGGTACAATGATCAAAATTAGGAAATTTAAGATTGATACAATAGTATTATCCAACCTATAGACTTAGCTTGGATTTCATGATTTTCCTAATAATGTATAGAATCACAAATTGCACGTAGTTTTCTATGTCTCTTCTGTCCTTTAAGCTGGAACTGCCCCTTGGCTTTCCTTTCTGTCTCAGGGGGCTGACCTTTAAAGGGCACAGTTCTCCTATTTTGTAGACAGTCTTTCACTTTGGTTGGCTTGCAGTTTCACATAATTCGATGTGGGCTGGGCGATTTTGTCAGGATTCCATATGTGCTCTTGTGTCCTCAGTGCCTCACACCAGGGAGCACGTGGTATCGCTTTTTCCATTACTGGTAACACAAGATGCTACTTTTCTTCTCTTTACTTTTATTGGTGGGTATTAAGGAGGGAACGTATTGCATGGAGCACTGGGTGTGGTACATAAACAATGAATCTTGGATCACTGGAAAATAAAATTAAAAAAAAAAAACAAGCAAACAAACAAAACAACCTATCTGCAAACCATAATAAAATGAGGTACACCTGTTAAAAAATTATCATTTTTAAAATTACGGAGCACTTCTAAAGATTTCAGGACTCTGTAAATACCCTCTTCCTTGTCAAACTTTCAGCTCTCACCTGCTAGTTTTAGCATTTCATTTCCTTAACAGTGGAGAGTCAAAAATATATCAAAAGTGGATTGAATGGGGCAAGATATAATCAGAGCCCTGTTTAGAAATCTCAGTCTGGAGGCTGTGTCTATGCATGTGTATTTGTAGCTCTGTGTGAGATTTCACTGTCTCTAATGCCCGTGCATTATGCCTTGCCTGGAACTCTGGTACCGGAGTCCCAGCAGGCTTCAGGAAACTTTTTAATGTGTGAGTCTAGGACATGGAGATCTTGGTAGATTGGATGGCAAAATGACACCTTTCTTCCAGGCCAGTGCAGCTGGGGCTCAGAGCATGCACTTTGGTTGTATTTGGTCCCTAGGGGAGGTACCTTTACTCAAAGTCCAGCCAGCCCAGCCATAGTGCAGGGGTCTGCAGCCTTGGGTTGGATTTGGAACACTGGGAGAGGACAGACACATCTCAATCTCTCACCAGCCACCTACCTTTCTACTAGGTGTTTCGCTGTTCATCCCCGCACTGAATCCCATGACAATCCTTCAAGGCCGGCAATCTTATTCCCAATGTACAGATGAAGAAAATGAGCTCCAACCATCTCAGGAGGAGGCCAGGATTTCATGCCTGATCTGCCTGATTGTGAAATCTGTGTCATCGCTGCTGCTCTGTACCCTGTTCACTGTGGTGGCCATACTAAGAGCAACTCTGGTCATTGCTTCAGTAACTGACGTAACTGGTTCTTTACGGATATTTTCCTCTCATTCTCACCACTTTGTGGGAAATACAGGGTAGATGCCATTTGCCACATTCTATAGATGAGGATAGTGCCCACACAGCTAGGGGTGAACCCAAGCTTTTTGATGTTCAGCCAGAAGCTCTTTCCACTTACAGCATGTGTCCTCTTCTGAGCAGGTTGGGAGGATTTTGGAGAGTGACAGGGAGGACATGGGGTATAAAAGCTATATGAGTGGAGGCTGTCAGAGGTAGGGAGGCCTGTGAAGTCAGGATGTCTCTCCTGGTTTCCTAGACAGGGACTGTGAAGTCCCCCAACAGTGCCCGCGGGCTTCAGGATGCAGGGCAGATGTGCCTTTTTGGCTCCTTTTGCCAGAGCCCAGGAGATTGGCAGAAACTCTAGAGAAGCCCCACTCCTGGGTGCAGGGCAGATGCTGAGCAGCTGAGCAAGCAGGACAGGTAGGCAGGGAGAGCCATCTCCTCTAGCCAACTCTGTTGTCCTGAGGCCAGCAGATCCTCCCTCCTTTCCTCCTTTGGGAGGAGGAAGCTGACTTCTCTCCCTTCTTACCCCCAGTGGCTCAGCTCTCCAGGCCCTGGAGGGAGGTCTTTGCCTGGGAAAAAGGGAGCTGAAAGTCATGGAACTGAAAGAAAAAGAAGAAGCAGACCTCTCCCTGTTTGGGTTTGTGCTTTTCTAAGATGAGAGGACAGAACAGTTTTGCAGGTCTTTGCAGGGGAGGAAAAAGACTAAAAGCCACAGAGAAACTTGCTGTGAGAGTAAAGAAAAAGATCTCTAATACAGCTCTGTGTCTTCCTACTGCCTCAAATAATGGGCTGAAATATGATTTGTGCTAGCTTAGGCTTGAAATTAAGGAAGATTTCTGTGGATCTTTGAAGTTTCATGTCATTTCATGGGATGGATAAACCTCTTGGTTCCATCATGGACAAGAGGGAAGGAGGCAATGACACCTGATGGAAAGTATGGCTCACAGGGAGACAAGGATGAAGATAATGGGTTGTCTGCATTGAATCCCTGCTCTATCCTAAGCCTGCCATTTGCATTTGGGCAAGTAGTGTAGCCTGGGAGCCTTTGCCTTCTCACATAACATGGGGCAGTAATAGTGCCCATGTCCAAGTGTTGTGGGGGTGAAATGAGAGGGCATGTCACCAAGGACACTCTACATGAGCAGAGAACTTTGTAGTTGTTATCATGCTCTTAGTTCTAGTGATGAAAGCATTGGGTTGATGGTGAGGAAAACGGCCTTTTCTTTCTTTCTTTCCCTCTTCCTTCCTTCCTTCCTTCCTTCCTTTCTTCCTTTGATTTTATTTATTCATTTAGAGAGAGAAGAGACAGGGAGAGAGAGAGAGAGAGGAGGGGCAGAGGGAGAAGGAGAGAATCCCAAGAAGACTCAATGTTTAGCATGGAGCCTGACACAGGACTCGATCCCACCATTCTGAGATCATGACCTGAGCCAAAAATCAAGAGTCGGACTCTCAGCGGACTGAGCCACCCAGGGGTCCCTATTTCTGTTTCTTTAATGTGTCCAGTTCTTATCCTGGCAAATAATATCTACCTCTTTCCCCTATAAATCCTCAATGAAGAAAGGCAGTACAGTGTGAGATCCAAGTTCTATTTCCAATTGTGATACTAACTCACAAATGAGGTTGTTGGTTTGTTGCTGGTTAGCAGCATCTTGTCTAGAGTCAGACAGGACTGATTTCAATCATCCCTTCTACCTTTACTAGTTGGGTGATTGAGGGCATCCTATTTGACTTCTCTGAGCCTCAGTCTCCTCAATTGTTAAGTGGGGATTATAAACCAAATACCTTGTGGAGCTTTATAAGAACTACTTAATAAAGTATAGACTGCTTAACCCAGAGTCCAGCACAAAGTTAACTCCCTAGAAGTAAAATTAGCTGCTGGTTGCTTTTTGACATGAATGAAATCCCCTAAGAAGTACTCTTTTAATCACATTTCTTTGGTCAAAGGCAAAAAGGAGATAATGTGTGCAGATTTAAAATCCTTATTCTGCTTTCCCCATTTAGACTGACCCACTGAAAAACTATTTAAGATTTGTCCAGAATTCAGCCATAACCTGCTCCAGGACCCTTTCTCCCATCCCCTCCAAGGTTACCAACAAGGCCATCCATCAACCCCCAGTCTCACCTTTGTCATGCAGAGTGGAGTAGCCCCTAGCTACAAAGCCAGGGCCCCCCAAACACACCAACATGCACACACATCCAGCATACCACACTCATAATTACTCAAAAGCCAAATTAAAGTTGCCATCCATCCACTGACAGAAGCCTATTGCTTATTCCCTTCTCCCAGGGGAATCCTCACTCTCCCTTGACATCACTCTCCCCCCTCTCCCCTGGACACAGGCACAAACTGGTCATCATCCCACCTCTCCTCCCCTTCTCTATTGCTCTGTAATTATATTCTCCGCCTCCCAGTGTCATGCTAATACAGTGTCAAGCTCCTGGCACAGCTGCCCAGATTAAATTAGAGCCCAAACCAGCAGGCTGACTAATTATATTTTCTGGCCCAGAATTCTCTTCCCCCACCTTTGGGGTACTGGGCCAGTGCAGAGTAAATGAGCACTGCCAATATTTGCTGAGGATATTTGACTCCTCTTGCCTGGGTGGTTTTGTCCTCCCCAACCGATCTAGGCCCCTTAAATTAGATTAGACTAGAATGAGAGAAGAGAATTTCACTGAAAGGGACCTTCCTAAATCCCATCCACTCTGCCGCCTGGTTCCTCTGTGCCTGGCCACTATCATCAGGCTGAGGGAGGAAGAATGGCATGGAATTCATTCTCAAGAATGAGATTCTACTCTTATCTCTACTGGTCCTTCCATTTTTCCCAACTCCAAGGTCTTTCCTGCAAATATTCATCACCGGTTGTCCTGCCATATTGTTGCTGAATTCTTTTAGCTCTGTTGCTTGTGGAAAAGAATGCTACTGCCCTTATAGAGTCCTGCTTCATAACCTCTATCTAACGCTTTTCTTCCCTTATTCATGCCTACAACATAATAAATGTTGTGATTTGCCTAGGACACAGCTTACCTGGTCTTCATGTCTTTATTCCATTAACATGCCTCATAGTGAGATGGATGTTAAAGAAGTAAAGACACGATTTCTGTTTTCAAGAAGAGGAAGGCATCATGATTGGTCTAAATATATGTAGATGTGCAGATAGGTCTTTTAAGACGTCTGTTGAGGGTGCAATGCTGATGCAAGAGGCTTGGGGTAGGGATCAGGAAAAGCATCAATGAGGAGGTCTTGCAAGGGAAGCTTTGAAAAATTGCTCAGAAACCACAACAAGATGGGAAGAGGCAAGAAGGCATAGTAGTTTTGTGACCTGCAAGCATATGGAATAAGGCAGAAAGGAATAGCCAGGAGGATGAGTCTTGGGAAGTAGAGGAATGTTTTATTTCTGGAACTTTCTGGGCCCTGAATTTATGTCTTTTACTTAGGGAGGACAACTCTGCTTCTCAAAGACCTGAGCTGCTCTAGTTAGGGCACTTGACTTTGTATTGACTTTTGTCTTCAAATCTGTGTGCAATAATCCCTCCCACAAATAACTATCCCATTCTTCTTTTTTTTTCCCCCCTAAATATTTTATTTATTTATTTGATAGAGTGAGAAAAAGAGAGCTTAAGCAGGGGGAGTGGCAGAGGGAGAGAGAGAGAATTAGGCTCCTCGCTGAGCAGGAAACCCGATGCATTGGGTCCCAGGAGCCTGGAATCATGACCTGAGCTGAAAGCAGTCACTTAACTGACCGAGCCTTCCAGGTACCCCACTATCCCATTCTTGATGACTAGCTCCTTTGACAGTGCATTTAAGGAAGAAGCTAAGATTTCCAAAGATTTGAATGGAAAAATTTTGGCATAGGATTGCTAAATATAAAAGAAAACAAAACAAAAACTTGGACTGGATCTCCATATCTTCTCTTATAGTCACCAATCTCCTTTTATTCTTTATTCATTTATATGCTGATTCAGCATGTACGTTTTTAGTCCTTATCTGTATCAAGCACTATTCTAGAGATGGTAAGTAAGAGAGTCCTTTCCTTGAGGAATTCAATCCAGAGGAAGACAGGCTCATCTCTAGGTAGATAAAAAGAGGGTATTGTGAAAGGGTGGAGGAAGAACACCAAATTTTTTTCCTAGGGCTGCTGCAACCAAGTGACAACAGATATTTACTGTCTTAACACAACAGGTATTTATTGTCTTATAATTTTGGAGGCTAGAAATCCAAGATCAAGATGTTGGTCAAGCCATGCTCTCCCTGATGCCAGGAGGGGAATCCATTTTTCCTCTTCTTACCTTTTGGTGGTTTGCTAGCAATCATTGGCATTCCTTGGTCTATACATGTATTACTTCCATCCTCTATGTTCACAGGACATTCTTCCTGTGTATCTCTGTCTTCATATGGGTCTTCTTATAAGGACACCAGTCATATTGGGTAGGGGCCCACCTGCTTCCAGTATGACCTAATTTCAACTAATTATTTATTCTCTAGGAAGATCAAATCTAAGGTACTAGGGGTTAAGATGTCAATGCATCTTTTTTTGGAGGGAACACAGCCTGCATCAGGTAACTAACTCTTCCTAGGTGTATCAAGAAGTTTCCTAGAGGTAGGAGTGATTGAACTAAGTTTTGGTTCTGGACAATCAAATAAGATTCAGCCGAAAGGGTGATTTGGGGGGAAGATATTTTTTTGGAGGATGTAACACTGGAAGACACATGAAACCATCGAAAGGGCATGAACAGACAAGGGAAGTGTGAAGAAGTTTCTGCAGCTCTAGAATGGAATATTGAGTCACGAAGCAGTAAATGATGGGTATGAGAAGTGTGCTTGGATCTCAGAGTGGCAGGCACTAAGAAATGCACACTTTATCCTGGTGCCAACAAGATGCTGTGCCTTACTTATGGACTTGGACTTATGGGTCTGACCATAGAAAAATGGGAGGCTGAAATTCTAGTAAGTGGGATATGGGAAAAGAGGAGTGAGGGATGGCTCTTCCTCAGTGGTTGAAGTGGCCCTCCTACTGACCTCCTAGAGGCATGGGCATAATTTTTCTGGACCACCCAATGAGATATCAATCCCACAGGAAAGAGACTCTGTCCTGTTCATCACCATATTCCCAGCTCTTTGCACAACAGCTGATAGAGCATGCATGCTGGATTTATATGGCTTGAATGAATGGGCAGACAGAAAGGCACATTAAGTGCATCAAAACTCTGAGCAGGCTCTGTTGGTCAAATAATTCACTTCGGCTCATGTCATTTACCGATCCTGGTGTCCACTTCACTCCTCTCTGCTATCTTTAAAGTTGCTTCAGGGAGGGTCTTGTGGACTATAAGGAAAGACTCACAGAAATATTTCAAAATCCAGGTTTACTAACAGGCTATATGGGGAAGTAAAGTAGCATGAGAGCACATGGCAGTGACCCAGTTATTCTGAGTCCCAGGAATGCTAGGATATTAATGCACAAGGAGGGAGACTGAGATAATTAAGGACAAAGTTGAGCTCTCTTTCCTCACCTTCTGTGTGAACATAAGTTTGCACTTCCTGGGAGAGGATCTGATGAAGCCTTCTCACCAACATCTGAAATGAGGTTTTCCTACTGGTGTATTGCCCCAGACTGCTTCAGAGGGGATCATCTTCCCTCACATATAACCTACCCAAGGTCTGCCTCTGACTGCTGGTCCAGTCAGCTCCATTGTTGGGTTTC